>JARNGD010000088.1:0-144860 GCA_031001845.1 Achaetomiella virescens
TAGTCTATATAGACCTATACTTCATATATCGTACTACTAAGATATAGTCTATTTCACTAAATGCTTTAATAATAGCGAGTAATTCTTTGTTATATATTAGGTAGTTCTTCTAAGGTCCTTGGAGCTTCCTAGAGAAGAATATAACGGGGTATAGCTTACTATTCTCGTCTCTCTAACCTAGTTATACTCTAATTATAAAGTCTAAAGCATCTAAATTCGACCTCGAACTACTTCTATAGGTCTAGTAATATAAGTATAGGTTCTATAGTAACTATTTTTAGATAGTCTTAAATACTTACTTATATTCTACTTGCTATTAAAAGACTATATCCTTCTTTATAAGTTCTATAAAGGGCTTGCAATATCGCTGAAGTTCCTAATAAATATTCTAACGAAGTTGACGAATCTTAAGGAACCTCACTTCTATAGTACTTATTGGTATAGCTACCTTAACTACCTTGATTTTCTCTAGTTCGATCCGAATCTCTCCTAGCAAGATCTCAAATCCTAGGAATACTATCTTTCTAATATAGAACCGCTCTTTTCTTTATTAACTAAGAGCTTATATTTATAGAGCATATCGAGTATCTCCTTAACGTATTTCTTATATTCCTTAAGTATCTTAGAGTAGATGAGAATATTATCTAGGTAATAGACTATAAATCTATTACGATAATTCTAAATTAATAATTGATAATAGCTTGGAATATCACTAGTGCGTTTATTAATCTAAATAGTATAATAAGGTACTTATAATGCTATAAGGTATCTGAAACGCTGTCTTCTACTTATTACCCTCCTTAATACTAATATAGGCATATATATAGTTTAGATCAAGACGTAATAAAGATTATACTCCTACTATGATCCTATAAATACGAAATCAGGGGTAGGGGGTACCAATTCTTTACCATTTATTTATTTAGCTATTAGTAGTCTATATATATCTAGAGCTCCCCGTTTTCTTAGGAATAAATAGGACTAGGTATCCTACTAGTAATGTAATAGTCTAATATACCCTATTTAAGGTTCTTCTTAAGATATCTCCTCAACTTAGTATCTTGCTTTTTATTAGTAATATACCTTGAAAAACTTCAACTAGGCTCCTTCCTTGAGTTGATCTCGTAATCCTAAGGTCTATAGTCTAGTAGCCCTTTAAGATGCTTTACTTCGAATACTAGGTATCCCTTATAGTCGTCTAGGATCCTGCCTATTTCTATATTCTTCGTCGTACCTTTATAGTATAAAACTTATTAATGCCTAACTCATACTGCCGCTTCGAGTTCTATAAGCTAGCTTTCAAATATAAGCTATCCTTACTTATTAACTAAGATTATAGCTACTTCCACTTCACCTATAACTTCTTCTATCGTTTCGTATAATATTCTTACCCTAGTGACTACCGCTTCTTCCTAAGTCTATATATCTGTCCTATCCTCGACTCTTATATAGTAGATCTGCAAATAATATTCTTCTTAGTATTCCATTCCTTTATAATCCTTCGTCTATACTTCCTATTAGATTAGTTGATACTCCCTCTTTTCTCGAGGTTATAGATAGCCATCTCCCTTCTAATCGATATCTAGGTCGTATTCCCATACATAGGCGCCTAAGATTATATCCTTATCCGGCCCTATATCTATAATATCGAATACTACTTAGATAGTTTTGCCTTCTACCTTAATGTCGAGTAGTTCCGTCTCTCGTTACCTATTATATTAGAAATAGTCCCTTTAACAATATATAACTCTCCTTCTTTGATTCTCCAAGGAATCCTAAGCCTATTAATGAATGTTTGGTAAGATGAGATCGAGTCGTGACCCTCTATCTGCCAACGCTAGTGCCTAGAATCCTTTCTAGTATACTATAACCTAAATTCTCTTATTAGGTTTATCGTCCTGATTCTAAACTATAGTAACCTCTTATAGGCTTGCTAGGAGATTATAGAAAGCCCTTCGTCTAATCGATCTACCTATATCGCGTAGCTTTCCTAAGTAAGTTTACTACTCTTTGCCGGGCCTCTTAGAGGCCCCTTAAGCCATTTCCTAAAGCGCTCCTAGTAATTAAGGCGCCCTATCTGCACCTTGGCTTATAGCGACAAGTATCTAGTTTTCCTAGAGCTATTCCTTACGTTTGACTTCCTATTAGGGTCGATAGTCTCCCTTTTCCGCTTATAGTATAGGCGATTCTATTCCTATATAACAAACGGTCGGTCCCTACGTCTAAGAGGGACTCCTGAAGGTATGTCTAGGGTCGGGATGACTATTCGGTAGAGCTAAAAGGTCTACAATAGAAAGCACAATCGATGTAACTATCTTAATAGTACTAGTGTATAAAGACTATAGTTTGCTTATAGCTTCTAGAGCCCCTAGAACAAGTGACTATAACTAGCTATATTGTAAGCTCTCGAGCGCTCTCGAGAGCCCCTTAGAGCTTCCTACTCAAGTACTCTAAGAGCTCCCTAGAGCTCTTTCTAATTAGCCCAATCCTAGGAGCTCTCTCGTGCTCTCGAGAGCTCCTTAGAGCAGCTCCTATTAGCTCCTAATAATTAGCTAGGTACGCCCCACCCACCTATAGGTTGTCCTACTTACAATACTCCTATTAGCCTATTTTAATACGATGCCCCCTCTCTAAGGTCGACGTCCTAGCGACTATACTCCTTCTATATCCTAAAATAGCGCTAATAGCCCTGCCTTCTAACTTATAGGAAATCCTCCTTTCCTATCCTACTATTCTTATTCGTATAGCTGTCTGTATTTGAAAGAGAAGAGTTCAAGCTAGGTCGAATACCTAATGCCAATTCTATCTCGCCGACCTAACCTCTTCGGCTTCCTAATACCTAAGTATTTATACTACTACGAGTATAGGCTCGATTGCCAAGTATCTAGTATATCCAAACGCTATAATTATTGTAATTATATTAACTATCCTTCTTATAATATCTAGGGTATCGATCCTAGAACGTAGAGTTTTCCCCTTCTCCGCTATAGCTCTACTTTCCTAATATCTTTTAGTTCGTTCCTTTATTTCTAAAAGGATAGGCTCGATTAGGAAAGGAAGAAACCTTGGTAAAGCTTCTCCGTCTTTAAAATAGAAGCGTACCCTCGAAGAACGAATAAAGAAGTAGTATCTCGGGAGTTATAGGATATCTTAGAGCTAGAGCGGAGGAGGCGCTAGCTACTACTCGTCTACGACGACCCTTAGTTACCTCCGCCCCTTCGGACCCCTATATCGGGTCGACTAGCTGGCTAATCCCTCTATAGATTTGAACGTTATTAGGGGAGGTCCTTCGTCCTAGCCTCCTAGGGTTCTAGTAATAGAATCCTCTAATTTCTTAGGGTAGTAGAGGTTCTTGACGGGTTCCTATAAATTGTCTTTATATTTGAAATCTAGCTATTTGACGAGGTATCGAGTCGTCTATTATTGATCGAGAATCGAGAATTTCTTTAATATCCTATTCTTCTTCTTCGTCTTTAGCCTCGATATTAGTCTCGAGCTATACGTCTTAGATACTAGTTCTAAAAGTAAATATAAAAGACGTTCGTTTGCAACCTTATTATTGCTAGTAAGGATAGTCGATAGTTAGTGTTTCCGACCTTTTCCTCGATCTTAAATAGTTTAATCTTTTTAAAGTCGAGTTTCTTCGATAGTCGTTTTATCTACAAATTTCGTAAGATAAGGTAGACTTTATCTCCCCTCTCTAGGCGAGGTCCCTCGAGCTAGTTCTTGTCGTAGTACTACTTTATCTAGTCCCTAACGAATTCGAGTTCCTGCTTTAATTTATTATATAGAGCGTATATCTATTCTACCTTAAATACTGCCCTAGGTACTATAACGTCTAGTCCTAGCGAAAGTCTACTTCGTAACTAAAGTTTATAAAGAATGGTATAACTTTTATAGTCTCGGTAATAGTAGTATTATACGCGAGTTAAGCTACTAGTAATAAGCTAATCTAATCGTTTTATTCGAAGTTAATATAATACTATAGATATTATTCAATGATCTAGTTCATCTATTCTATCTATCTGTCTATCTATAAGGTAGTAGGCTAACGAAGGCTTGCTCTTAATTCTAAGCTTTATTATTAAAGCCTTCTAGAACTTTGAAAATAAACTTAGTATCTCTATTTATAATCTACTCCTCTAGCTATCTATAACCAAGTTAACGTTCCTATAGATTACGTCCGTAAGTTGCTCTACTAACTAGGTCCTCTTTATAAGGAGGAAGTATATCTATTGTAAGTCGATCTACTATTATAAGGATACTATCGTACTTTACTTCTATCGTCGTATCTTCTAAGACTAGTAGCTTTATAATGAAGTCTATTATAACTAAACTCTATAGTCGTTCTATAACTAGCAAAGGTTATAAAAGGCTATAAGGTTTATATCGTAAGGCCTTTGCTTTCTTATAAATATAGTATTTGCCAACGACTTCTATTATAACTTTTAGAAGTTCAGAAAGTTATAATATTATCTAACCTTTACGATAGTCTTTACAATGCCTAGGTATCCTCTAATTCGACTTGTAGATTTCTTATAAATAAGGAAGTTATATTGTAATACGTCGATATAGGCCTTACCCTTATACTAAAGAGCGTTCCCTTATTAATAGACTCCCTATTTCCTAAGGTTATAGCAACTCTATTCCTATTCCTCGATCTAGTTTAAATATCTAATGTCATTGCTATCCCTTATCCTAATATTCTTCTCTAAAGATAGTACAATACTCTAAGATCTATTATAGAGAGTATATATTAGGCTCTATCCTCTATTACTAAGACGTAGCAACTTTATAGTTATTAGTCGGTTAGGATTTATACCTCAAAGAACCATCTAGCTATTATCTAAGTAATAGTAGTACTATCTTAGTAATTCCGTTAAAGTAATCTATCCTCCTACTTAAAGCATCTATATATATATTCTCTAAGCCCTTTCTTATAGCGGATTATAAAGTTAAACTAGGATAAGAAGTTTGACTAGCAGATATATTGTCCGCTTACTAGTTCCTTTATAGTCGCGAAGTATACTAGGTTCTTATAGTCTATATAGACCTATACTTCGTATATTATACTACTAAGATATAGTCTCTATTCTCTAAATACTTCGATAATAGCGAGTAGTTCTTTATCGTATATTAGGTAGTTCTTTTAAGGTCCTTGGAGCTTCCTAGAGAAGAACGTAATAGGATGTAGCTTACTATTCTCGTCTCTCTAACCGAGCTATACTCTAATTGTAAAGTCTAAAATATTAGATTTGACCTCAAACTATTTCTATAGGTCTAGCAATATAAGTATAGGTTCATATAACTACTTTATAGATAGTCCTAAACGTTCGCTTATATTCTACTTGCTATTTAAAGATCGTATCCTTTTTATAAGTTCTATAAGGGGTCTTATAATATCGCTAAAGTTCCTAATAAATATCCTAACGAAGTTGATAAATCTAAAGAACCCTCTTACTTCTATAGTACTTATTCGTATAGGCTAGTCCTTAACTACCTTGATTTTCTCTAGTTCAATCTAAATCTCTTCTAGCAAGATCTTGAATCCTAGGAATACTATCTTCCTAATATAGAACTTGCTCTTCTCTTTATTGACTAAGAGCTTATATTCGTAGAGCATATCGAGTATCTCCTTAATATATTTCTTATATTCCTCAAGTATCTTAGAGTAGATAAGAATATTATCTAGGTAATAGACTATAAATCTATTACGATAATTCTAAATTATATAATCAATAATAGCTTGGAACGTTGCTAATATATTTATTAGTCTAAATGGTATAACTAAATATTCGAAGTATCTATAAGGTATCTAGAATACTATCTTCTACTTATTACCCTCCTTAATACGAATATAGGTATATATATATTGGTAGGTCAATATAAAAAATATTATACTCCTACTAGCTAGTCCTATAAATACGAAATTAGGGTAGGGGACTAATTCTTTACTATTTGCTTATTTATATTATAGTCTATATATATCTAGAGTTCCCTATTCTTCTTAGGAATAAATAGGACTAGGTATCCTACTAGCAATGTCGATAGTCTAATATACCCTATCTTGAGGTTCTTCTTAAGATATCTCCTCAATTTAGCATCTTATTTCTTATTAATGTAATAACCTTGAAGAACTTCAACTAGGCTCCTTCCTTAAGCTTGATCTTATAATCCTAAGGTCTATAGTCTAGTAGCCCTTTAAGATACTTCGCTTCGAATACTAGGTACCCTTTATAATTATCTAGGATCCTATCTATTTCTATATTCTTTGTCGTACCTTTATAGTATAAAACTTATTAATGCCTAACTCTATACTCGCTACTTCGAGTTCTATAAGCTAGCTTTCAAATATAAGCTGTCTCTACTCGTCGACTAAGATTATAGCTACTTCTTACTTCGCCTATATCTTCTTCTATTATTTTATATAACATTCTTCTTAACCCTAGTAACTACCGCTTCTTTCTAAGTCTATAGATCTATTCTATCCTCGATCGTCTTATATAGTAGATCTGCAAATGACATTCTCTTTAGTGTTCCGCTTCGTTGTAATCCCTTATCTATATATTCCTATTAAATTAGTTAGATACTCCCTCTTTCTCGAGGTTATAGATAGCTATCTCCCTTCTAATTAATATCTAGATTATAATCCCTATACTATAGGCGTCTAAGGATTATATCCTTATCTAGCCCTATATCTATAATGTTAAATACTACTTAGGTAGTCTTGCCTTCTACCTTAATATCAAGTAGTTTCTATTTCTCGTCGTACCTATTATATTGGAAATAGTCCTTTAACGATATATAACTCTCCTTCCTTAATCCTCTAAGGAATCCTAAGCCTATTAACGAATATTGGTAAGATGAGGTCGAGTCGTAACCCTCTATCTGCCAACGCTAGTACCTAGAATCCTTTCTAGCGTACTATAACCTAGATCCTCTCGTTAGGTTTATCGTCCTAGTTCTAAATTATAGTAACCTCTTATAGGCTTACTAGGAGATTATAGAAAGCCCTCTATCTATATCGACTCTATCTATATTACGCGGCTTTCCTAAGTAAGTTTACTACTCTTTGCTAGGCCTCTTAGAGGCCCTTAAGCTATTTCCTAAATGCTCCTAGTAAATTAAGTGTCCCTATCTATACCTTGGCTTATAGCGTCAAGTATCTAGTTCTCCTAGAGCTATTCCTTATACTTGACTTCCTATTTAGGGTCGATAGTCTCCTTTTTCTATTTATAGTATAGGCGATTCTATTCTCGCCTTCCTTATACCTAGTAGAAGCCTTTAAGATCCTTGATCTTATATTGAGTATACTAATAGCAATCCTAGCTAGGATAGTTACTATAGTCCTATTTGATAAACCTATATTACCTATATAGTTCTAGCTATACTCTCTTTAGTACTATATAAAGTACACTAGTATGCCTTCTATAGAAGTTCTAAAGGCTTCCTGATCCTCCTTCGCTATAATCGAATACCTAGGTAATAGCCTCTAGTTGACTATTAGTCCTAGTATATCGAACTAGCTAGTAGTTGTAGTTTACTTCTCCTTAAAGTGGTAGTAATATTTATCTATAATATACTAGAACTATAGAATCCTAATGTAATTTAGGTTCTAAGGATAAATCTAAAGGGTATCTCCTTCGATAGTAGGGACTTCTAGCTCGAAGCTATCCTATATAACTTCTATTGTAGTCTTTCTATTGCTAATGTATATATACTACTACTAGTACTATTGCTATATAGGGATTTGTCGTCCTTCCTTTTATATAGCTGCTTCAGCCTTCTTAAATTCCTACTCCAGGTTGACGATATAGGCCTTAGGGATCTAATTCTTCTTTATAGGTAGTAGTCTGTCCTACTTCCTAGTCTATAGGTCCTACTACTAAAGGATTTCGTTATAGAGTTCTTTATAATACTCCTCTAGATCGACTATTTGTTCCTTATTAGTCTAGTATCTAGCTTGAAGGTACTTAAATCTAGCCTTAAGTCGTATAAAGCTAGTTCTCAACTATATTGTCCTAGCTATAGGTCGCTAATATTATTATTAGTATACTTAGTATTAGTCGTCGTTAACTTCCTAGTTATCTTATTAAGCTAGCGTTCCTAGATCGCTAATAGTAGTCTAGGCCCTAGTAGTGTAAGTATATTGCTATACCCTAGCGATGACTTCTTCTTGAAAAGCCTATATCGCTATAGTAGTGTCTTCTCCCTTAGAGTCGACTTCTATAGTATCGCCAAGTCTATCATCAAAAGTATACTCGTAATAACTAACCTCAACTACCTTAGTATATTTGTCGATAATAGTAGTTTCTTAGCCTAGGATAGGCGTCCAATCTTTCTTTAGGGATCAATATTCCTACTTGAAATGTCCCTTTTTACTATAGTTAAAGTAAGTGACTTAAGACTTATCCTTCTTCTTGCTTCTATCCTACTTCTAGGTAGCGTCTATATCCATCGTACTTGAGTATATACTATACGACGTACTACTATATTAATGCTTCCATCCGACGTTCGCTCTAGCACTAGTCTAAGCTATACTACTTCTACCCCTACGCTACTACTTATACTAATATAGGCAATCGTCAATCCTAATTGCTATAGCAATATACTTATCGAGTAAGTCTAGTCTATTGACCTTATATAGTTCGTCCTTAACCTCTTCCTTAAGACTATTATAGAATAATTATATAAGGCCCTCCTCGTTGATCTTAGTATAAAGCGAGTCCTGCTAGAACTAAGTAGTATAGTTTTGTAGCCGACTTAGTCTATCGAAGTTATACGAGTCGTTTCTTACGTATAGAGTTTCTCGTCTATATCTCTAAACACCTTACGAAGTTCCTCCTTAAACCTATTATAGTTGCTAAAGACCTGCTAGGTGAATTCGTCCTAGTTTGTCCTTATCCTAGTTCTTTAGGTAGTCGTTAAGAGTTGGTTCGAACCATTTAAGTGCTCTTCCCTCTAAGTATAAGGCTAAGAAGCCGACCTTCTAAGCCTCGTTAGCGAAACGCTTAGGGTAGTATAAGAAAGTAGGCTTTCATTAAGACAAGCTATTTAGCAAGTTCGTCCTTATTACCTCTATACTTGGCTAGAGCCTTGAGTTTAGCCTTAATAATAGTGCCCGCCTAGAGCCTGGCATTCTTAGCCTCGAGCTAGGCAATACGCTCTTAGATAGGTCCAAGCATCTAATTGAATTTAGGCTACTATTAGAGTAGTGACGTTCAAAGTCGAAAGGAGTAGGCGTATTCAGGGTATTAGGAGCTATAATAGCAATTGTACACCTTTAGTCAAGTCTTAATATAGACAAAAGGTAGAGTAAGCAACGTAATAACAAATAGTTGGTCCCTATATCTAAGAGGGACTCCTGAAGGTGTGTCTAGGGGTCGGGATAACTATTTGGTAGAGCTAAAAGGTCTACAACAATATATAGAGTAATTGTCTTTATAAGTTCCTAGAAGACTAGAACTCTGGTTGCTTACTAAGGAAGCTACTATAGTGCCTATAGGCCTAAAGATCGTAATCTATATACAAGCTTCCTCCTACTAGCTTAGTCTAGCTTAGTTACTAATCCCTACTAAGCCTCTAGCTTAGTTACGCTCATTCACTGATCTATACTAATCCCTGCCGCTAGCTTTATTTTCTTAGCACCACTAATCCTCTTGCATTGGCTCAGCCTCTGTATCACCCTTGATTGGCTCTGCTTGCTTCTGGTTGGTCCCACCCGCCGGCAATATAGATTGTTCGTGACATAAGGTAGTAGCAATTTATTCCTATTCCTCGATCTAGTTTAGGGTGTCTAGCGTCTATTGCCATCCCTTATCCTATATTCCTCCCTAAAGATAGCGTAATACTCCAGATCTATTATAGAGGGTATATAATATTAGGCTCTATCCTCTATTACTAAGATATAGTAACTTCGTAGTCGTTAGTCGTTAGGATTTATACCTTAACGAACTATCTAGCTATTATCTAAATAATAGTAGTATACTATTTTAGTAATTCTATCGAAGTGATCTATCCACCTACTTAAGGCGTCTATATATATATTTTCTAAAGCCTTTCTTATAGCGGATTATAAAGTTGAACTAGGATAAGAAGTTCGACTAGTAGATATATCGTCCGCTTACTAGTTCCTTTGTAGTCGTGAAGTATATTAGGTTCTTATAGTCTATATAGACCTATACTTATATATCGTACTATTAAGATATAGTCCTCTATTCTCTAAATGCTTCGATAATAGCGAGTAACTCCTTATTATATATTAGGTAGTTCTTCTAAGGTCCTTGGAGTTTCCTAGAGAAGAATGCAACTAGATATAGTTTACTATTCTCGTCTCTCTATCTAAGCTATACTCCAATTATAAAGTCTAAAGCATTAATTTAACCTTGAACTACTTCTATAGATCTAGTAATACGAGTACTAGTTCTATAGTAAACTGCTTTATAGATAGTCTTGAACACCTATTCGTATTCCGCTTGCTATCTAAAGACTATATCCCTACTTATAAGTTCTATAAGGGGTTTTGCAATATCGCTAAAGTTCCTAATAAATATCCTAATAAAGTTGACGAAACTAAGGAACCCTCTTACTTCTATAGTACTTATTAGTATAGGCTAGTCCTTAACTGCCTTAATCTTTTCTAGCTCGATTCGAATTTCTCCTATCGAGATTTCGAATCCTAGGAATACTATCTTCCTAATATAGAACTTGCTCTTCTCCTTATTGACTAACAGCTTATATTTATAGAGTATGTCGAGTATCTCCTTGACGTATTTCTTATATTCCTTGAGTATTTTAGAGTAGATAAGGATATTATCTAGGTAATAGACTATAAATTTATTACAACAATTCTAAATTATATAATCGATAATAGCTTAGAACATCGCTAGTATATTCGTTAATCCGAATGGTATAACTAGGTATTTGTAATATCTATAAGGTATCTAAAATGCTGTCTTCACTTATTACCCTCCTTAATACGAATAAGGCATATATAAATTGGTAGATCAAGACGTATAAAGTATTATACTCCTGCTAGCTAATCCTATAAGTACGAAATTAGGGGGAGGGGTACTAATTCTTCACTATTTACTTATTTAGCTATTAGTAGTCTATATATAATCTAAGCTCCCTATTCTTCTTAGGAATAAATAGGACTAGGTATCCTACTAGCAATGTCGATAGTCTAATATACCCTATCTTAGGTTCTTCTTAAGATATCTCCTTAACTTAGTATCTGTTCTCGTTAGTATAATATACCTTGAAAACTCAACTAGGCTCCTTCTTTGAGCTTGATCTTATAGTCCTAAGGTCTATAGTCTAGTAGCCCTTTAAGATACTTTACTTCAAATGCCGGGTATTCCTTATAGTCGTCTAGGATCCTACCTATTTCCTTTTCTTCGCTATACCTTTATAGTATATAAACTTATTGATACCTAACTCTATACTCGCTACTTCGAGTTCTATAAGCCATCTTTCAAATATAAGCTATCCTTATTTATTAACTAAAATCACGGCTACTTCTTGCTTTGCCTATATCTTCTTCTATCATTTTATATAACGTTCTTCTTAACCCTAGTAACTACTACTTCTTCCTAAGTCTATAGGACTTGTTTTATCCTTGATCGTCTTATATAGTAGATCTATAAAGGACACTTTCTTTAGTGTTTCGCTTCGTCGCGATCCTTCGTCTATTACTTCCTATTAGATTAGTTGGATACTCCCTCTTTTTTCTTGAGTGTTGTAGATAGCTATCTCCCTTCCAATTAATATCTAGGTTATTTCCCATACTATAGGCATCTAAAGTTATATCCTTATCTAGCCTTATCTATAATGTCAAATACTATTTAGATAGTCTTGCCTTCTACCTTAATATCGAGTAGTTCCGTCTCTCGTTATACTTATATTAGAAATAGTCCTTTAATAATATATAACTCCCCTTCCTTAATTCTCCAAGGAATCCTAAGTCTATTAACGAATATTAGTAAGATAAGATCAAGTTGTAACCCTCTATCTACTAATACTAATAACCTAGAATCCTTCTAGTATACTATAACCTAGATCCTCTATTAGGTTTATTGTCCTAGTTCTAAATCGTAGTAACCTCTTATAGGCTGCTAGGAGATTATAGAAAGCCCTCTATCTATACTAACTCTACCTACATTATATAGCTTTCCTAAATAAGTTTACTACTCTTTGCTAGGCCTCTTAGAGGCCTTTAAGCTATTTCCTAAATGCTCCTAGTAAATTAAAGGCGTCCCTATCTATACCTTAGCTTATAGCGTCGAGTATCTGGTTTTCCTAGAGCTATTCCTTATATTTAATTTCCTATTTAGGGTTAATAGTCTCCTTCTTCCATTTATAGTATAGGCGATTCTATTCCCGCCTTCCTTATACCTAGTAGAAGCCTTTAAGATCCTTGATCTTATACTAATCAACTAATAGCAGTCCTAGCTTAGGCAATTACTATAGTCCTGCTTAATAGTCCTATATTGCCTATATAGTTTCTAGCTATACTCTCTTTAGTACTATATAAAGCACGCTAGTATATCTTATATAGAAGTTCTAAAGACTTCCGGATCCTCCTTGCTAAATCGAACGTCTAAGTAATAAGCCTCTAGTAACTATCAACCTTAACGAATCGAATCGGCTAATAGTTATACTTATACTTTTCCTTAAAGTAGTAACGATATCTATCTATAATATACTAGAAATAGAATCCTAACGTAATTCGGGTTCTAAGGATAAATCTAAAGGATATCTCCTTCGATAATAGGGACTTCTAGTTTGAAGCTATCCTATATAACTTCTATCGTAGTTTTCCTATTGCTGACGTATATATACTACTACTAGTACTACCGCTATATAGGGATTTGTCGTCCTTCCTTTTATATAGCTACTTCGGCTTTCCTAAATTCCTACTCTAGATTATAGATATAGGTCTTAGGGATCTAGTTCTTTCCTATAGGTAGTAGTCCGTCCTACTTCTAAAGCCTATAGGTCCTACTACTAAAGGATTATATTATAAGCTCCTTATAATGCTCCTCTATATCGATCAACTATACTTTTGGTTCGATACCTAGCCCGAAGGTATTTAACCTTAGCCTTAAGTCGTATAAGCTGATTCTCAACTATATTATCTAGCTATATATCGCTAATATTAATTATAGTCTACTTAATATTATAGTTGTTATTAATATCCTAGTTGTCTTAACTAAGCTAGCGTTCCTAGATTGCTAATAGTGGTCCTAGCCCTAGCAGTATAATATATACCGCTATACCCTAGCAATGACTTCTTCTTAAAAAGTCTATATTGCTATAATAATATCTTCTCCTTAGAGTCGACTTCTATAGTATCGCCAAGTCTATCGTAAAAGTATACTTATAATAGCTAGACCTCAACTACCTAGTATGCTTGTCGATAACGGTAGTTTCTTAGCCTAGGATAGGCTTCTAGTCTCTTTTTAGGGATCGACATTCCCGCTTGAAGTATCCCTTCTTACTATAGTTGAAGCAAGTGACTAAGACTTATCCTTCCTCTTGCTTCTACCCTACTTCTAGGTAGCATCTATCTTATTATACAAGTATATACTATATAACGTACTACTATACTAACGCTTCCGTCCAATATTCGCTCTAGTACTAGTCTAGGTCGTACTACTTCTACCTCTATACTACTACTTGCGCTAGTATAGGCGATCGTCGATCCTGATTGCTATAGCAATATACTCGTCGAATAAGTCCGGCCTATTAACTTTTATAGTTCGTCCTTAACCACTTCCTTAAGGCTATTATAGAACAACTATAAAGGCCCTCCTCATTGATCTTAGCACGAAGCGAGTCCTGCTAGAACTAAGTAGCGTAGTTCGTAGCCGACTTGGTCTATCGAAGTTATACGAGTCGTTCCTATATATAGAGTTTCCCGTCTATATCTCAAATATCTGCGAAGTTCCTCCTCAAACTATTATAGTTGCTGAAGACCTACTAAGTGAATTTATCCTAGTATCCTTATCGTAGTTCTTTAGGTAGTTGTTAAGAGTTGGTTCGAACCACTTAAGTGCTCTTCCCTCTAAGCGTAAGGCTACGAAGCCGACCTTCTAAGCCTCGTTAGCAAAATGCTTAGGGTAGTATAGGAAGTAGGCTTTCATCAAGACAAGCTATCTAGTAAGTTCGTCCTTGCTGCCTCTATACTTGGCTAAGAGCCCTTAAGTTTGGCCTTAATAGCGGCGCCCGCCTAGAGTCAAGCATTCTAGCCTCGAGCTAAGCAATATGCTCTTGGATAGGTCCAAGCCTCTACTAAACTTAGGCTACTATTAGAGTAGGTGACGCTCGGGGTCGAAGGAGTAGGCGTATTTGGGGTATTAGGAGCGATAATAGTAATCGTATACCTTTAGTCAAGTCCGTGATAGACAAAAGGTAGAGTAAGCAACGTATAACGAATGGTCGGTCCCTATATCTAAGAGGGACTCCTAAAGGTATGTCTAGGGTCGGGATAACTATTTGGTAGAGCTAAAAGGTCTACAACTATAATGGGCTGAGCCCTGTAGTGGCCTCGGCAACCCTTGGCCAACCCTAACCCTCATTGGGCACCCCTGCCCCTGAACGTCAATACTAATATCGCTAGCAACGACCCTCATCGTGCCTGCCTCTTTTGGTTGTGCTTCCTCTGGTCAGGCAGAGGCTATGTTACCCACTTTGCTATATCCTTCCCTCCCTCTTCTTCGTTCCCTTTCCTCTTCTCTTCTTTTCCCTAAGATTAGATATACTTATAGAGTCGTCTTAGCTTTAGTTGAAATATACTTCTAAGACCGTACATTATATCTAATCTTCCTCTTTTCGTAAATAGAGTATTTACTAGGACTAGCAGGTCAATTGCGTTGCCGTCTATAGGAAACTCTAGATATAGCTATTTACGAAGCAAGTCCGAGTCGTCAACTAGGCGACAAGGCCACTATCGGTTCCGCAAGATATTGGCATTTGTTTAGTTAAGCGAGGAGTAATATCTCGGCGCTTACGATCAAATAAGCTACGACGTCGCCTGTAAGATACAGCTTTAGAGCTGGTTAAGCTATACATCAGATAGCGAGATACTAGCCTATAGGATTAGTTAAGCTAATATAGGACTCCTATCCTCTACAATTAGATAGTCGAGAATATAAGGCTCGCGTTATCAATGAGGCAATAGAGCAATATCTAGGCTATAAGCTTTGGTAGTATAGGAGGGTTACGAATCCTATATTCTAACTGTATGCTATAAGGGTAAAGACCTCGAGCCTAAAGGAGCCGAATAGCTAGGCACGACTAGAAACTATTACAAACTTCAAGTCCTTAGCAGGTAAGGTACTATCGGAAAGTCCTTAGTAGGCGAGTACTATTAGAAAGTCCTTAGCAGTGAGGTACTATTATAGAAAGCCCTCTATTAGGCGAGGTATAACGGAAAGCCTTAATAGACGAACATTACGATGTTGGTAAACAATAACCCTACGAGTAAGGGGCGGCTAAGAGGCTACTACCTCTAACCTAGATTCCCAACTACTTTTGGCCTAGAGCTAGCCGCCTAGTCGAGATTAAAAATGCTAAGCTATAGAGAGCGAGATATACTAGATATATCTAAGCTATCTAGAAAGGCCCTCGCCTCCCTATAAACCTAGTCCGCCCTAACCTTCGAGACTACCCTATAGGTAACGATACCTCTACTACTACCTATAGCGACTATTATACTAGCCTCGCCTCCTAGCTAGATAAAGAAAAAGATGACGCTCCTAGATCCTCTACATTTCGATAGGAACTAAAAGAGTATTAAAACTAGAGGTTGGAAATAGAAGGAAAACTAATATAGATGGCTGCTTGTTGGGTACCGCCGCTAATTAGTTTACTTATATCTACTCTAGGCTAGGGGACTTACTATAGTCGATGGTACCGCTTTCTATAGAGTAGTAGCCTAAGGGCGCTCGCAATCCTATAGCCTTTCTTCAATACCTAACTACGACGTAAAGGATCCTAATATCGTCTAGTATACCCTTAACAACTTAGACTAGATAACCTAGGGCAAAACGGAGTCGTTTTATAGCATTCTACCTACGATTTAAGAAGTAGCTTGCTATAAAGGAGCTATATAGCACGACGCTTTCAGATTACTACCTTAGAAAGACCCTTAACAAAGAGATAAGGATCTTCTCATTTTAATGCTCCACCTCCTAGTAACTACCTAAGATTCGTTCGAGAACTTTACCTCCTAGGGGCTAATATCGGATACCCGAAGGTCCAACTAGAGGAGGATAGATAAGGCTGCCCCTATATTCCTATAAGCAAGGAACCTTCCTCCTAACTAGAGAGCGGCAAAGCATTAGAACGACAAGATATAGGCACCCCTATATAAGATGCAATGGATAGGAGCCTATAAGGATTAGCCCGGCGATATAGAAAAATAGAACAAGGAATTAGTTGGTAAGCAAGCGAAATAGGCTAATAAGAAGGAAATAGAGCTACGCTATAAAGAGAAGCGGTATCTATAATATAGAAGGAAGGGTTGTATGGATTATAGAGTACCTACTTCTCCCTCCTTGATATCCTAGCTCTTTAATATAGGCCTATATTAAGAAATCGCACCCTAAGCTCCTAAGGATCGAAGAATTAGTAGATATAGATAAGGATTCCTCTAACTAGATAGAGGAAAGTAATAAGGAGTTAAAAGACTAGCTCCTAGTAGAAGTCGTCAGGAGTATTTAGAGGTAGTACGAGAATAGAAGAGATAGAGAAGAAGATAGATAGCCCCCCTATTTATATTAATATCGCATTAATAGAACTTATTATACTAAAGCCTTTATCGACTATAGATATTTGTCTTATACTATTATTAGTCTCTCCTTCGCGAAACGCCTATACCTCCTATATATTCCTATTACCCCACGACCTTAAGCAAGTTAACGTAGATAGTTAAAGGCCTTATTCGATATATACCTATATAGATACCGATATCGATAGATATAAAAACAACTACGTCTTCTTTTATATTATCCTAGACTAGAAGGACGATATTATTCTTAGGCGACTATAGATAGATACCAAGGATATAACTATCTCTCCCTCTGAGGGAACTAAGGATTAGGACCTTAGGGCTAGTAATCAAGGAAAGGAGCTAAGAGGAGGGAGCTACCTTATTAGTCTCCTAATAGTTAGGCAAGCGTATTTAGCTCTTATAAAGAGAGCTAGAAGAAGCTAGAGAACCTACCCTAACTAGAAGGAGCCTATTAGGTTATTTATAGCTAGCCTAGTAGATATCGAGAAAGCCCTAGTACTAAAGAAGTATAGAGACCCTAGATAGAAGCTGCTATAATACTACTATAAATTCCTTCCCCTCTTCAACCGAAATGCTATAGACTAGCTACTACCCTACTAACTAGGGTAGACTACGAAATTCCCTTAGAAAAGGATAAGAATAGACAAGAAAAGCCCTACCTTAGGGGCTACTTTATAGGATATTAAAGGAGGAATTGATTATCCTATAGAAAACCCTTATATAGAACTTCTTAATAAGAACTTCATCTAGGCAAGTAGCTTTTAGCCTTAGCCCCTATTTTATTCGTTAGGAAGCCTAGAGATGGACTACGCTTCTATATCGATTACTAGGTTAAATGCTATTATATATAAGGACTAATATCTACTCCTACTAATCAACGAAATACTTAGGTCTCTATCGAAGGCAAAATAGCTTATAAAGCTAGAATAAATCGCTATATTCTATAAGATCCGGATCAAAGAGGGAGACGAGTAGAAGACGCCTTCTATATAAGAGATATAGGCTATATAAATAGCTGGTTACCCCCTTCGGCTTAACTAGTAGCTAGCTATCTTCTAGCGCTATATTAATAAGATATTATAGGAGTACCTCGACGAGTTCTGCTTAGTATATATAGACGATATTATTATCTACTCCGACGGTTCCCGCTCTAACTATAGGAGGAAAGTCAAAATAGTTATAAAGAAACTCTAAGAGGAGGCGGGTCTCTAGGTTGATATCGATAAATGTAACTTCGAGGCAAAGAGCGTTAAGTATCTAGGGTTCATCGTCGAAGCTAGGAAGGGGATCTATATTAATCTAGAAAAAATTAAGGCGATTAAGTAGTAGGAGTATCCTAAATCTGTTAAGGGAGTTTATAGGTTTATTAGGTTTGCTAACTACTACTAAGAGTTCGTCCCGAACTTCTTAATAATAGCGATGCCCTTAACTACCCTTACTAAGAAAGGAGCCCCCTTCATCTAGTTACCCTAGTATAAGGAAGCCTTTAAGCAACTTAAGACCCCCTTATAGTGCCGGTAGGGGAAGGCTAGTAGGACCCTGACTAGAAGATAGTAGTCGAAATAGACTCCTTAGGTATATAATTAGGAGCACTTTCTTAGTATAATGACGAAGGAATCTTACGACTAGTAGCCTTTTTTCGAAGAAGAATAACGTAGTAGAGTATAACTACCTAATATAATAAGGAGCTCCTAGCTATTATAATACCTTGAATAATAGGACGTAGAGCTATGAAGCGTATGTCCTTTAAGATCTAGACGGACTATAAGAACCTCGAGTACTTCTAGAGGAAAGCAATTAAGTAAGAGATAGGTCATTAGGTAGAGATCCTCGCCTACTATAATTTAAGCTGAAGTACTAGCCTATAAGGAGGCGGTAGTCCCAATCCCTCTCGAGGAGAGAATAGGATATACTAATAGATAGATTCGACAACCGCCTAGCTAGATATTACTTCTAGTTGTTGAAAGCTTAAGAGGTATATCTCGATATATTGAGCCTAGATCAAGATCCTCCTAGGTATAGTGTAGTAGGAGAATTAGAGCCCCCCTCTAGTTAATAGGAGACGAAAGTTAATAGGGGTTTATAAGGGCTAGCGACTAGGATAGAGGGCGACGACGATGCTAATAAGTTAGACCTACTAGAGAACCTATTCGCCGAAGGCCTGCTTAAGGACCTCTAGAACTAAGGACTAGAAGCGAATAACTAGTACTAGCTAATCTAGATGGTTAAGAATAGCGAAAGACAACTACCCTTATAGTAGGGGCTACCTATCTCGATTTCAGTATTTAATTGATAAGGGAAAACGGCTCTATTAGAGAGGATAGATCTAGGTCCTATTCCTCGAACTACTATATACTCGAATTATCTAAGAGATATACGACTTAGCTCTCTCTAGTTACCCTAGTAGGGACCTTACTAAACTATTGATCGCTCGAAACTTTACTTGGCCTAGCCTTAGCTAAGATATCTAGAAGTTCCTCTAGAACTACGACGTCTATAGAAGAATAGCGATATAGAGAGAAAAGCGAAGAGGCTTACTAAAACCACTACCTATCCCTGAATAGATCTAGAGCGAGATTTCGATGGATTTTGTTACTAGACTACCTATATCTAGCCCTAACTAAGTAGACTCGATTATAGTCATTACTAACCGCCTATCGAAGAGTATAATATTCGAAGCAATAGCGTCGACCATTATTAAAGTAGTAGCGGGCAGCTACTTAGCTACCTTCGTTAGGCATTATAGTCTCCCCTTAGCGATCGTCTTAGATAGAGGCCTATAGTTTATTAGCCTAGTATAGAAAAGATTTACAAGCTCCTTAAGATTACCTAGCGGTTATCAATAGCCTTCTACCTAGAAACGACGTAATGGAAAAGCCAACTAGGTGCTAGAGCATTACCTTTGCTACTATATATACTAGCAAGATGACTAGGTAGGCCTATTGCCTATAGCAATGCTAGCTTAATAACCGAACTACGACATTAATAGGAATCAGCCCCTTTTTTATAATGTATAGCTATAACGTAGACTTCCTTGATTTAACTAGTGGACTAGAGAAACTATACTACTAGAGATCCTAGTAGCCTATAGAGAAGCCTTCGTCGCTAAACTTAAAGAAGCAATAGAAGTAGCGCAAGCTATAATAGCTATAGCCCAAGAACGATAGGAGGAGTACGCCAATTAGGATAGACAGGTTGCTAAGCAATTTCGTATTAGAGATAAGGTATAGTTACGCTTAAGGAATTAAGACTAGTAGACCCTCGAAGAAGCTCGACTAGCTTAATGCTAAGTATATAGTTATAGAACTAGTTAGTTCCTACGCCTGCCGCCTAGATATACCTAGGCATTTACAACGTCTTCTACGTTATATAGTTGAAGAGGGCTAGCGATAACCTACTTCCCTTATAGAAGCAAGATATATATAACTACTAGCAATATCCTAGAAGATAGCCTGGATAGCGAAAAGGAATAGCAAGTCGAAGAAATTCTTCAAGCTAAGACGATAAGAGTAGGAACTAGGGTACAAGTCAAGTAGGTAGGCTATATATAGCCTATATAGGAACCTCTAAGCGCCTTCCTAGAGACGGAGGCCCTAGACTGGTTTAAGACTATATATAGGAAGATAACGGCGGACGATTCTCCCCTAGGAGAGGAGGGGGTAATATAACGGGCTAAGCCCTATAGTAGCCTCGGCAACCCTTGGCCAACCCTAACCCTTATTAGGCACCCCTGCCCCTAAACGTCAATACTAATATCGCTAGCAACGACCCTTATTATGCCTGGCTCTTTCGGGTTGTTGCCTTCCTCTAGTTAGGTAGAGGCCACGTCACCCACTTTGCTATATCCTTCCCTCCCTCTTCTTCGTTCCCTTTCCTCTTCTTCTTCTTTTCTCTAAGATTGGATACTCGTAGAGTCGTCATTAGCTTAGTTGAAATACACTTCTGAGACCGTTCAACAAAATATATATAGAGTGATTGTCCTTATAAGTTCTTAGAAGACTAGAACTCTAGTTGCTTACTAAGGAAGCTACTATAGTGCCTATAGGCCTAAAGATCGTGATCTATATACAAGCTTCCTCCCGCTGGCTTAGTCTAGCTCAGTCACTGATCCCCACTAAGCCTTTAGCTTAGCTACGCTTATTCACTGATCTATACTGATCCCTGCTGCTAGCTTATTTTCTTAGCACCACTAATCCTCTTGCATTGGCTCAGCCTCTATATCACCCTTGATTGGCTCTGCTTGCTTCCGGTTGGTCCCACCCAGCCGTAATATATGGTTGGTTCGTGACAGCAGCTAGTTACGCTACTCTATTCCGACAAGACTCGCTACGCGCCGAGATTAACGAGGAAGGTCTAATGCAGTTGTTCTATAACAGCCTCAAGGAAGAGGTTAAGGATGAGCTATATAAAGTCGATAGACTAGATACGCTAGACAAATATTTACAATGGTAGTCAGGATCGACGATCGCCTATACTAGCGCAAGCAGCAACGTAAGGGATAGTATAGTATAGCCTAGACTATGCAAGGCGAATATCGGACGAAAGCGTTAATATAGTAGTACGTTATATAGTATATACTTAGGTATAATGGACGTAGACGCTACCTAGAAGTAGGGTGAAAGCAAGAAGAAGGACAAGTCTTAAGTCACTTGCTTCAACTATAGTAAAAAGGGACACTTCAAAAGGGAATGCTAGTCCCTAAAAAAGGACTAGAAGCCTGTCCTAGGCTAGGAAAACTACCGTCATCGACAAGCATACTAGGTGGTTGAGGTCAGCTACTATAAGTATACTTTTGACGATAAACTTAGCGATACTATAGAAGTCGACTCTAAGGGAGAAGACACTATTATAGCGAGACGAGCTTTCTATAAGGAGATTATCGCTAGGGTATAGTAGTATACTTATACTACTAGAGCTAGGGTACTATTAGCGAACTAGAAACGATAGTTCGGCAGAATAACCTGGAAGTCAACGACGACTATAATACTAAGTATACCAATAGTAATACTAGCAACCTATAGTTGGACGATACGGCTAAGAACTAGCTTATACGACTTAAGGCTAAGGTTGAGTACCTTCGAGCTAGATACTAGACCGATAAGGAACAAATAGTCGATCTAGAGGAGCATTGCAAAGAGCTCTATAACGAAATCCTTTAGTAGTAGGACCTATAGACTAGGAAGTAGGACGGACTACTACCTATAGGGAAGAATTAGATTCCTAAGGCCTATATCGTCAACCTAGAGTAGGAATTCAGGAAGGCCGAAGCAGCTACGAGAAAGGAAGGACGACAAATCCCCGTATAGCGATAGTATTAGTTGTAGTATATATACGTCAGCAATAGGAAGACTATAATAGAAATTATATAGGATGGTTTCGAGCTAGAAGTCCCTACTATCGAGGGAGATACCTTTAGATTTATCCTTAGAACCCGAATTATATTAGGATTCTATAGTTCTAGTATATTATAGATAGATGCTACTACTACTTTAAGGAGAAGTACGACTATAATATTAGCTAGTTCGATATACTAGGACCGATAGTCAACTAGAGGTTATTATCTAGGCGTTCGATTATAGCGAAGGAGGATTAGGAAGCCTCTAGAACTTCTATAGAAGGCGTACTAGCGTGCTTTATATAGTATCGAAAAGAGTATAGCTAGAACTATATAGGTAATATAGGTTTATTAAATAGGACTATAGCAACTATCCTAGCTAGGATTGCTATTGGTATACTTAGTATAAGATCGAGGATCTTAAAGGCTTCTATAGGTATAAGGAAGGTGGGAATAGAATTGCCTATACTATAAGTAGAAAAAGGAGACTATTGACCCTAAATAGGAAGTTAATATAAGGAATAGCTCTAGGAGAACCAAACGCTTAATACTATAAGCTAAGGTATAGATAGGGACGCCTTGATTTACTAGGAGCGTTTAGGAAATGCTCAAGGGCTACTAAGAGGCTTAGTAAAGAGTAGTAAACTTATTTAGGAAAGCTATATAATATAGGCAGAGTCGATATAGATAAGGGCTTTCTATAATCTCCTAGCAAGTCTATAAGAGGTTGCTACGATTTAGAACTAGGACGATAAACCTGACAAGAGGATCTAGGTTATAGTACACTAGAAAGGATTCTAGGCGTTAGCGTTGGTAGATGGGGGTCACGACTTAACCTTATCTTACTAATATTTATTAATAGGCTTAGGATTCCTTAGAGAATTAAGGAAGGAGAGTTATATATCGTTAAGGGACTATTTCTAATAATAGGTATAATAAGAGATAGAACTACTCAATATTAAGGTAGAAGGCAAAACTACCTAAGTGGTATTCGATATTTAGATATAGGGCCGGATAAGGATATAATCCTTAGCGCTTATAGTATAGGGAATATAACCTAGATATCGATTAGAAGGGAGATAGCCATCTATAACCTCGAGAAAAGAGGGAGTATTTAATAATCTAATTGGAAGTATAGACGAAGGATTATAAAGGAATGGATCACTAAGAAGAGTATTATCTATAGATCTACTATATTAAGACGGCTAAGGATAGAATAGATCCCCTAGACTTAGGAAGAAGCGGTAGTCCTTAGGGTTAAGAACGTTATATAAAACGACAGAAGAAGTTATAGGTGAAGTAGGAAGTAGCTATAATCTTAGTCGATAAGTAAGGATAGCTTATATTTGAAAGCTAGCTTATAGAACTTAAAGTAGCAGTATAGAGTTAGGCATTAATAAGTTTATATACTACGAAGGTACGACGAAGAATATAGAAATAGGCAGGATCCTAGATAACTATAAGGGATATCTAATATTCGAGGTAAAGTATCTTAAGGGCTTATCTAACTATAGACCTTAGGATTACGAGATCAAGCTTAAGGAAGGAGCCTAGTTGAAGTTTTTCAAGGTATACTATACTAATAAAAAGCAAGATGCTAAATTGAGGAGATACCTTAAGAGAACCTCAAGATAGGGTATATTAGACTATCGATATTACTAGTAGGATACCTAGTCCTATTTATTCCAAAAAGAACGGGGAGCTCTAGATATATATAGACTACCGATAGCTGAATAAGTAAATAGTAAAGAATCGGTATCCCCTACCCCTAATTTTATATCTATAGGATTAGCTAGTAGAGTATAATACTTTATATATCTTGATCTACTAAATATACGTCTATATTTGCATTAAGGAGGGTAATAAGTAGAAGATAGTATTTCAGATACCTTATAGATACTATAAATACCTAGTTATACCGTTTAGACTAACGAATATACTAGCAATATTCTAAGCTATTATCGATATAATTCGGAATTATATAATAGATTTATAGTCTATTACCTAGATAATATTCTTATCTACTCTAAGATACTCGAGGAATATAGGAAGTACGTTAAGGAGGTACTTGATATACTCTATAAATAAGCTCTTGGTCAATAAAGAGAAGAGTAAGTTCTATATTAGAAAGATAGTATTCCTAGGGTTCGAGATCTTGCTAGGAGAGATTCGGATCGAACTAGAGAAAATCAAGGTAGTTAAGGACTAGCCTATACTAATAAGTACTATAGAAGTAAGAGGGTTCCTTAGATTCGTCAACTTCGTTAGGAATATTAGGAACTTTAGCGATATTACAAGACCCTTATAGAACTTATAAGAAAGGATATAGTCTTTAAATAGCAAGCGGTTACGAGCGAATATTTAAGACTATCTATAATGTAGTTACTATAGAACCTATACTCGTATTGCTAGACCTATAGAAATAGTTCGAGGTTAAATCCGACACTTTAGACTTTATAATTGGAGTATAACTTAAATAGAGAGATGAGAATAGCAAGCTATATCTAGTTATATTCTCTAGGAAACTCTAAGGACTTTAAAAGAACTACCTAATATATAATAAGGAGCTACTTACTATTATCGAAGTATTTAGAGAATAGAGACTATACCTTAGTAGTACGATATAAAAGTATAGGCTATATAGACTATAAGAACCTAGTATACCTCCCAACTATAAAGGAACTAGTAAGTAGACAATATATCTGCTAGTCAAACTTCTTATCTTAGTTCAACTTCACGATCCGCTATAAGAAAGGCTTAGAAAATATATATATAGATACCTTAAGTAGGAGGATAGATCACTTCGATAGAATTACTAAAATAGTACTATTATTACTTAGACAATAGCTAGACGGTTCATTGAGGTATAAATCCTAACTAACTAATAACTATAAAGTTGCTATATCTAGTAATAGAGGATAGAGCCCGATATATACCCTCTATAATAGATCTTAGAGTATTGCGCTATCTTTAGGAAAAACATTAGGATAAGGGATAATAATAGACGCTAGATATCCTAAACTAGATTAAGGAATAGGAATAGGATTACTACAACCTTAGGAAATAGGGAGTCTACTAATAAGGGAATGCTCTTAATATAAGGGTAAGGCCTATATCGACGTATTATAATATAACTTCCTTATTTAAAAAATCTATAAGTTAAAACTTAGAGGATACCTAGGTATTGCTAAGACTATTATAAAAGTCAGGTAGCACTACGACTTTCCTAAAACTTCTAAAAGTTTATAGTAGAAGTCGTTGGCAAATACTATATTTATAAAAAAGCAAAGGCCTTACGATATAAACTTATAGCCTTTTTAACCTTTACTAGTTGCAGAATGACTATATGAGTTTTAGTTATAATAGACTTTATTATAAAGCTACTAATCTTAGAAGATACAATAATAGGAGTAAAGTATAATAGCATTCTTATAGTAGTAGATCGACTTACTAAATAGATATACTTCCTCCTATATAAAGAGACCTAGTTAGTAGAGCAACTTGTAGAAGTAATATAGGAATATTACTTTAGTCTATAGATAGCCCGAGGAGTAGATTATAGATCGAGATACTAAGTTCGTTTCAAGATTTTAGAAGGCTCTAATAACGAAGTAGAGTTAAGAGTAAGCCTTCGTTAGCCTACTACCCCTAGATAGATAGATAGATAGAATAGATAAACTGATTATCGAATAATACCTATAATATTATTCAACTTTGAATAAGATGATTAGGTTAACTTATTACTAGTTGCTTAACTTATAATAATATATTATTACCGAGACTACTAAAGTTATACCATTCTTTACGAACTTTAGTTACGAAGTAGACTTACGCTAGGGGCTGACGTTATAGTATCTAGGGTAGTTAAGGTAGAATAGATATATGCTCTATATATAGCTAAAGGAACTCGAGTTATTAGGGACTAGATAAAGCGTACTACGATAAGAACGGCTCGAGGGACCTCGCCTAGAGAGGGGAGATAAAGTCTACCTTATCTTATAGAATTTATAGACAAAACGACTATCGAAGAAACTCGACTTTAAAAAGATAGACTATTTAAATCAAGGAAAAGGTCGAAATACTAACTATCACTATCTTATAGTAATAATAAGGTTATAGATGAACGTCTTTTATATTTCACTTTGAACTAGTACCTAAGGATATATAGCTCGAGACATAATCGAGGCTAAAGACGAAGAAGAAGAATAGGATATTGAAGAAATTCTCGATTTACGACTTAATAATAGATACTCGAATACCTCGTTAAATAGCTAGACTTTAGATATAAAGACAACTTATAGGAACCCGTCAAGAACCTCTACTACCCTAAGAAACTAGAGGAGTTCTACTAGAGGAACCCCGATCGACTAAAGACTAAAGGACTAGCAGTATCGTTAAACCAACTAACTATAGAGTTAGGAGGAGGGAAGCTTAAGCCCGCAAAATCCTAGTCGACGACTCTAAAAGCACCTACGTATAGACTTGCTCAACTAAGGACTGCTCTTCTAATATACTAGAGGATCTAGAGGAGGCTTAGAAGTAGAGGCTATACTATTATCTTCATCTAGAGCCTAAATCCTACGACGAACTAGAGCGGAGCCCCGCTCCTAAATCTTATTCTATTAACGACGAAGATAGTTTAACGATTTAGGAGTATACTTAGTTGCTCCTCTACTCGTTCAATCTTATTATCAACTTGCTTTTTCATAGATATATTTCTCGTTACTTCTAAACATTAGAACTATAGTAGAAAGAAGGCAAGGAGGGCTTACGAGTATCCGCTATATTCGAACTATTATAAGGTATACTAGCGTAAATATATGTAGATATTAGGTAGAATTAGGCGACTTGATATATAGCAGTTAGGGGCTTCGCCTCGAAATAGCGAGTATATAGCATCTCATTAGGGTAGCCGTCCTACTTAATCTTAGCAATCAAATGCGGCGCTCTTGAGTTGTATTACGGTCGCGCTTCTTAATACGGCTTGCTATAGTTAGTAGAATTAAGAGGGATATAGGAGAAAAGCCATTACTAGATAATAGTACTAATGGAAGGGGCTATTGGCGTTATTTGAGGTAGTACGATTAGGTCTTTCAGGACGAAAGACGTTGAGAAGGGGTATTGATTATAAACTAACTATATATTGCGGCTAGGTAGGACTAACTAGAAGTAAGCAGAACTAATCAAGGGTAATATAGAGGCTAAGCTAATGTAAGAGGATTAGTAGTTACTAAGAAAATAAGCTAGCAGCAGGGATTAGTATAGATCAATGAATAAGCGTAACTAAGCTAGAGGCTTAGTAGGGATTAGTAATGAGCTAGACTAAGCTAATAGGAGGAAGCTTATATAGTTCACGATCTTTAGGCCTATAGGCACTATAGTAGCTTCTTAGTAAGCAATTAGAGTTCTAGTCTTCTAGTAACTTACAAGGATAATCACTCTATATATTGTTGTAGACCTTTTGGCTCTACTAAATAGTCATCCCGACCCTAGACATACCTTCAGGAGTCCCTCTTAGACGTAGGGACAGACCGTTCGTCATATAGAGTTCGTTACAAATAGTTGCAATACATTCTTAGGACCATTAAATTACATCTAATCTTCCTCTTTTCGTAAGAATAGAGTATTCACTAGGACTAGCAGGTCAATTAATATCGTCGTCTATAGGAAACTCTAGACGCGAATATTACGAAACAAGTCCGAGTCGTCAACTAGGTGTTAGGGCTAGGCCTAGGATATCGTAGCTGAAGTGAAGGGGTACAAGCAAGGTAGTAGCTATTACTGAGCACCATGAACGCAGAGGTAGGGGTCAGGAAGGAATCACATTGAACTCTGCCCCCCTCCCTGCTTCGGTTTCCCTATGCCCCTTTGGCCTAACTAGCGCGCTAGCTACCTTCTAGCGCTATATTATAAGACATTGTAGGAGTACTTCGACGAGTTCTGCTTAGTATATATAGACAATATAATTATCTATTCCAATGGTTCCCGCTCCGACTATAGGAGAAAGTCAAAATAGTTATAAAGAAACTCTAAGAGGTAGGTCTCTAGGTTGATATCGATAAATGCGACTTCGAGGCGAAGAGCGTCAAATATCTAGGGTTCATCGTTAAAGCTAGGAAGGGGATCTGTATCGATCTAGAAAAAATTGAGGCGATTAAGTAGTAGGAGTATCCTAAATCCGTTAAAGGAGTTTCGTAGGTTTATTGGATTCGCCAACTACTATTAAGAGTTTATCCCGAACTTCTTAATAGTAGCGATGCCCTAACTACCCTTACTAAGAAAGGAGTTCCCTTCGTCTAGTCACCTTAGTATAAAGGAAGCCTTTAAGCAACTTAAGACCCTCCTTATCAATACCCCTATCTTAGCCTAGTAGGACCCTAACTAGAAGATAGTAGTCGAAATAGACTCCCTTGGGGTATGCGATAGAGGAGCACTCTCCTAATATAATGACGAAGGAATTTTGCGACTAGTAGCCTTCTTCTTAAAGAAGAATAATAAAGTAAGTGCAACTATCCAATATTAACAAAGATCCTAGCCATTATACATGCCTCGAACAATAGGATATAGAGTTATGGAGTATATCGTCCTTCGAAATCTAGATAGACTATAAGAACCTTAAATACTTCTAAAGGAAGTAGTAGTTAAGCAAGAGATAGGTCTATTAAGTGAAGATCCTCGCCTACTATAATTTCAGGCTAAGGTACTAGCCTAGTAAAGAGGTAGTAGTTCTTGATACCCTCTTAAGGAGGGAATAGGATATACTAGTAGATAGATTTAACAAGCGCTAGCGGGGCGTTACTTCTAGTTATTAAAGATTTAGAGGGGCTATATCTCTATATATCGAGCCTAGATCAAGACTCTCCTATATATAGTAATAATAGGAGAATTGAAGTCCCCCTCTAGTTAGCCGGAGACGAAAGCTAATATAGGGTTCGTAAAGGCTAGTAACTAAGATGAAGAAGGCAACGACAATACTAATAAGTTAGACCTACTAGAGAGCCTATTTACTAAAGGCCTGCTCAACGACCTTTAGAAATGTAACGGTCCTAGGAGTATATTGCAACTAGCTAGTGACGACTCTACGAGTATATTGAACTTAGGGAAAGAAAAAGGAAAAGAGGGGAAATAGCCATTCTAGCGGTAAGCGCTCCCTATAACTAGAGGGAGGCTATAGGTTATATCGTCGCCTAAGTGCCTAGCGCCGTTGTTAGGGGCAACGAGCCTAGGGGTTTGGGGGCGCCGGGCTAGGGCCCGGGCCTAGCTCTTTGGCCGAGGGCCGCCAAGGCCTATATTGGGCTTAGCCCGTTATATTACCCCCCTCCTCCCCCTCGCAGGTCCGAAAGTATAGCTTCCCTCCTCTAGTTAAGGGATATTGCTATATACCGCTTTAAATCTATTAAGGGCCTCTATATCGAGGAAGGTATTTAGGGGTTCCTATATAGGCTATATATATCCCATCTATTTAACTAATACCTTCGTCCTACGCCTTATTGTCTTTGCTTCGAGAATCTCTTCGACTTGCTACTCTTCTTTACCGGTTTCCTCTAAAATCACAGCCGGTGGTTGGGCATCGTCCTATACTTAATGGAAGCGGGTCATCGCTCGCCCTCTTTAAGAATGAGATATAGAATACGTTGTAGATACCTAGAGGTATATCTAGGCGGCAGGCGTAGGACCGACGAGCTCTATAATAGTATACTTGGCGTTACGCTAGTCGAGCTTCTTCGAAGGCCTATTAGTCCTAATGTTCTTTAGGTGAAGCTAGACCTTATCCCCTATATAGAACTGCTTAGCCATTTACTATCTCGGTTTACGTATTCTTCCTATCGTTCCTATATAGTAGCTATCGCGGCTTAGGCGAACTTAGTTGCCTCCTTAAGCTATACGACGAAGGCTTCGCCTCGAGTAATTGGGGACCTCTCATAGTCTATAAGTCAGCTACCCCTCTAGTTAGACCGAGGAGGTCTATATTATAATTATATATTATAAAGAATAGGCTTAGGCTAGTAAATATAGCAACCCTATTGTTGATAGCCAGCATCGCTATAGGTAGTAGCCCGGCCTAGTTATCCTAGCGATATATCATAAAGCAGTATAAGTAATGCTCTATAACCTAGTTTATACGCTCTCTTACTCTATTGGTTTTAGGGTAGTAGGTAGTCGATAACTGCCGAGTAATCCTAAGTAGCTCGCAAATCCGTTTCTAGATCAGACTTATAAACTAGGGGCCTCTATGACAGGGCGCACCTAAGGCGCACCCAAGGCGCACCTAGGGTTGGGGTTATAGGTGCGCTTCCGTACTAGGAATAGCTTCCTGGCAGGGGGTTCCCCCTTTTCCTATGCATCGCGTAGCCTATATTCCTACCTTTCCCTCTCTCCTCCTCAGCTTTCGATTAGCAGAATTAAATAGTATTTGCTAGCGCCCTTAAGCCTCGCCTATATATTGCTCGCCTCTTATAATCGAAAGCTCAAACCTACTACCTAGGAAGGCTTAAGAATATCCCACCGAACCGAAGAACGACCTATAGCTATATTACGCACCCTAAATAAAGAAGAACCGTCTAGCAGCCGAAGGCGCCGATCAAACCAAGGAACTAGTAGCTACATTATACCCTAACTAAATAAAATGCCTAGCTACGCTATACGCTAGCAATAAACCTGAAGAATCGAAGAAGAATAGCCTAGCTACGTTGCGCGCTAGCAAGGACCCGAACTATAGCTATATAACGGCGCCCTAAAGAAGTGAAAAATCGAAGAATCGACTATAGCTATACTACGCGCCTAGAGACTACTAAACGAAGCTATAATGATAAACCTAGACGACCCGTAGGATACTCCTGCTACCAAGATACCTACCTCTATAGGCGTTAAAGAAGTTGCTAAGCACTCCGCTTACGTAAAAGGAAAGTAGAAGACGAAGAATAACCTCGCCACTAAGCTAGCTACTAGAGAGGCTAAGCTAGCTTAGCGAGACGCCTAGATTGCCGAGCTATACCAACTTGCTAACGCCTATAACGGCCCTATTAGGATGAAGAACCTAAAGATACGAGTAAACGAGAAAGATAGATATACGGCTAGACTAAAGATATCGAGCACCCTATATAGTAGGCGCTAGCTAGAAGAGCGATAGGCTCCTAGACCCTCCTATCTTTTACAATGAGGCTAATAAGGATATAAATAAGTTTGAAGTATAGTACTAAGCTATTTCGAAGAAGCTAGAAGTCAACGCTAATTGCTTTGCTAATGATATAGCTAAATAAGCGTATATTGAGAGCCGCATTAGTAGTAAGGCAGCTAACACGCTAGCGCCCTACTTATAGGAGACTTATCCCGACCTAGTTTCTTCCTTATATAAGCTACTAGACTACTTATAGCGCGAATACTTGAACCCGAACTAAGTCGAAGAAGCCCTCGATATATTTAATAGGCTTAAGCTAGCGGTCTCTACTAACTTCGTCTCTTTAAGAATAACTTCGTTAGGCTAGCTAGCGAATTAGGCTATAACAAGTCTAAGTAGAAGGCTGAATTCCGTAGCCAACTTACCCCTATACTATAGACTATAGTAGCGCTTCTATATATAGATCCTATAGTCAATTTCAATTAGTTTGCTACATTATATTTGAATATCGCCTTAGTTAATAAGCAGGCTATAGGCTAGACGATGGAGCTAGCTAGGAATCTATATATGGTATATATAGTAGAGGTGGTAATCGTCGTAGTAATCGCCCGAAACCCTAGGCCTGCTAAGCTGAACGCCGACGATATCCGGCGGTTATACGACGAAGGCTATTACTTCGTCTACTAGGAAAAGGGGTATCTATTGAGGGACTGCCTTAAGAGAGCTATAAAGCCTACCTATATTACCGATCCTAACCGCGAATCCTATATTATATACCTATAGTCCCGATAGGTATCCGACCTAGTACCTTTGCCCCCTAATTCAGTGATAGCGAGCTAGAATAGTACCTACTATAAAGAACTTAGCGATTCGGAAAACTAAATACCCTAGGTAAAATTAACTCCCTCCTAGGGATGAAATCGACTATAGTATAGAAGAGTCCGGACTTCCTCGCGAGATATCTCGGCGGCGAGCCTTTTCTTACCTCCTACGCCTTATTATTCAATAGAAGTTCGTTGACTACCTACAATACTCTAGTCGATATAGGAGCGAATAGTTACCTCTTCGTTGATAGGAAGTTTAGCGAGCAACTAGTTAAATAGCTAGGTTATAAGAGGTTCTCTAACTTTGAACCTCACCCTATTAGGGGCTTTAATAGTTCTATCTCCTAGACTATTAATCTCGCCTTAAAAGCGTATCTAATAGTCTAGAATCGAACGATTGAGAACGAATAGCTAACTATCGTCGACTCGTTATATAAGTCATTTCGGCCGGAAATAGCTCGACTTCTATAATATATTGGCCGATTATAGATGCCGAAGACTACTATTCCCGCCTAATAGGAACCTGACCCTGATTAGAAAAGAAAGATAAATATAGTTGGACTAGTCACCTACGAAGCTACTAGACCTAAAGGATATCTAGGACATCTAACGCTAGGAAAGACTAATAGAAGAAGAGGACTATCGCTATTATATAGGCCGAGCCGTAGTCAAGAAGCGAATCGCTAAACTAGAGGTATAGGCGAATATAGAACCTAGGATTTAGAAAGCACTAAAGAAAGTAACGATTTTGCCTTAGCTAGCCGAACCCCCGAAGTCTTAACCCGCCGCGCTATAAGATAAGGGCGTCGCTAAGATAGAACGGAATCTTTAGGATCTTCCTCTATCTACTAGGCAACCCGAGAAAGTAGAACCCCTGAAGCTAGTAACGTCGGTTGATCCGTCGAAGTAGGGCGTTAATGCCTAGGGGCCCTATATCCTATATTGCGATGCCGTTAGCTAGTATAAGTCCTGACCCCCTAATATTATAGTGATTAGTGCCGCTACCTTCTAGCAAATCAGCCGAAAAAAGGGGCAATATATAGCCGTAACGGGCATTACTTACTCTATAAAATCGAAGGATCCTAGAGCTGAAAACGACCTTGGGGAGCGAGGATAAGCAATTACGTCGACAGGTACTCGAACAGGTGCCTGCTTACTACTACAACTTCCTTGATATATTGCAAGGCCGAATCGATATACTACCCCTATTCCAATCGAATGTAGACTATAAGATCGAACTTCTACTAGGATCGGACCTAGGGACCTTAGCTATACCGGCTTATAGAGGCTCTCTACCAAAGAGCTAAGAAGCGGCCTAGAAATAAATCTCCAAGAACCTATAGAAGGGCTTCATCGAGCCGAGCAACGTACTATAGGCGGCCCCGATCCTGTTTGCCCGTCAAGGGCGATGGAAGCCTTCGTTTCTATAACGACTACCGCAAGCTGAAGCGATGACCAAGAAAGATCAGTACCTACAACCTCTAATTGACAAGACCCTAGCCTGATTGCCTAAGCAAAGATCTTTACGAAGATTGATATCCGGCAAGCCTATACTAGACGAATTAGCCCTAAATACGAGGATTTGACGACCTTCGAATGCGGTATAGTACGTACAAGTTTAAAGTGATGCCCTTCGGCCTAACCAACGGACCTACAACCTTCTAGCATTGTATTAACAATATATTATAAGGGCTACCTCGACGACTTCTATAGCGCCTAATATCGACGATATCCTAATCTCTCGGCTATATAAAGAGGAGTACGAGATCTATATATCGCCGCGTCTTAGAACGCCTATACGAGGCTAGGTTGCAGGCCGACTTGAAGAAGTGCGAGTTCTATATTATAGAGACCAAATTCCTTAGGTTTATCATCGGGACTAAGGGCATTGCTCCCGACCCCTAGAAGCTAGAAGCGGTCTACAATTAGGAGTCCCAACTACCGTCAAGTAGGTGCAATCCTTCCTTGGCTTCTGCAACTTCTATTGCCATTTCGTCCGCGAGTATAGGCGTATCGCCTATCCCCTAACCAACTTGACTAATAGAAGAATACCTTATTCGTAGATGCAAGATTGCTAATACCATTTGAGGAGCTAAAAAGCGCCTCCTCGCTAGGCAATACTAGCCCACTTTTAAATAGCTAGCTAACCCGTATTAAAACTAATACTTTATAAGGCGTAGTTATAGGAGTACTCTCTCCTAGAACCAGGACGATGGCTAGTAGCACCCTATAGCCTATTTCTTCAAGACGATAAAAGGTGCCGAGCTCAACTACTATATCTACGACAAGGAGCTCTTAGCTATAGTATAGGCCTTATAGTGTTAGAGGGCCGAATTGATTGGTCTATAGAGCGAAGAGCCTTTTCTGATTATCTCTAACTATAAAGCGTTGAAATACTTCGGTATAAAGAGGCTAATTAAATATCTAATAGGCAGGATAGGCCGAGTTGCTCTTGTAGTAACAACTTCTATATTACGTATTAGCAGGAAGCGAGAATACTACCGCCGACGCCCTCTCCTAGAAATAGAAGATATACCTATATGAAGGCTAAACGCAAAGCATTTATACGATGTAGATCTTCGCCCTAGTACGAACCGAGAGCTATATAGAATAGGACTAGACAATTATAATGATTATAGCCCTCGATAAGGGCGTTGCCCTACTACTAGGCTCTAGTTTCTAGCTAGTTGACGAGCTCTTAGAGGCTAACTATATAGCACCTAAGTTAGACGAATAGCGCGACTAGGCGTATATAGGCCGTTCCGAGTTCGCCCCCAGGCGACTAGATACTCCTATAGTAGTAGACTAGTTATACCCCGGCCGGGCACTTAAGGACCTAGTCATCTAGGAGGTATATAGCCGACTAGTTAGGCGCACCCCAGCTAGAGCAAGACCAAGAAGCTAGTAGCCGCCTAGTACTAGTAGCTAAGGATAAGCGGCGATATTAGGATCTTCGTCGATAACTATATACTATACCGATCATCAAAGCACCTGCGCGATAAGACCCTAGGGCTATTATAGCCGATCCCGCTACTATAATAGGCCTAGCAATACTTGGTTATAGATTTCAACAAACTGCCGCTAGACTGCTATAGTTATAATAATATATTGGTTATAATCGATCGACTAACGAAGGCATTATAGACCGTTCTATATAAGAGAAGCGCTACTACCCGTAATATAGCGAAGATATACTACAAGGGCCTATACCAAGTATATAGCTTACTAAAGGAGATCATTAGCGACCGGGGACCGCAATTCTAAGCCGAATTTTACTAACGAGCTACCCTAGATCCTTGGGATTAAATGGAAGCTAGCAATAGTAGGGCACTCTAGACTACTAGGCAAGTCGAGAACCTCAACTAGTATATTAACTAGCGGCTAAGGCCGTTCGTCAGCCACTTTCAAATAACTAGTCTCGCGCGATCCTAGCCCTTGACGCTATCTAGATAGGCCTTCTATATAATAATACTAGATTATAGCTGTACGAGGTCTTATTCGGCTTCCTAATACCAATGCCGTTTAACTAGGAATCCCAAATGTAGGATTTCGATAACCCTTAGGAGCAACTAAACTGCAAATCGGCGTAAGAGGCGGCCTACTAGATCCAAGGCTATATCGACTACGCTTAATAGATAATCACGAAGGCCTAGGAGGAATAGGCGGCATAAGTAAATCAATATGCTACGAGCTAGATTTCGACGTCGGCGACTATATAGTTATCGTTAAGCAGTCCCCCGAACTAACTAGCCGCCTAAGTAATAAGCTTTCCTTCCCCATTACGCAGCAATACTAGGATCCTCGAGAAGACACTACTAGGGCCTACTAGCTTGAGCTCCTAGAATCCTAGCGCGGATCGACTAAATTTATAGCCGACTAGGCTAGCGGTACCTAAACAACCCGTTACCGGGGTAAGTGCTAAGAATCTGCCTAGCAAAGATATAGCAGGCTAAGAGGAATAGGAGGTCGAAAGGATCCTAGCTAGCCGGACCTATTATAGCAAGCTTTAGTACTAAGCCTAGTAGCATAGCTAGGACCTAGACCTAGCTTAGTATCTAGCGTTAGACTTCTAGAATACGCTAGCAGCCCTAAAGCGATTCTACAATGACTACCTATACTAGGCTAGGCCCCTAATGCGGCTCAACGAGTAGTTGCTAGCCACGGCCGAGGACTGGTATATAGAACCTTACCTGTGATGATAGGCTAGTAGCTAGGGGCTGCGCCTATAGCGCTTATAATAGAAGAAATGAGGCCCTAAAACGATAATCGTATAATCGGCTTAGTAATAGGGCTTAGAGCGCTATTTCGACCTTTATAGCTAGAAAAGCTCAAGGCGAGCTTTTTTAAGGGGGGGGTTAAATAGAGGGCATACCTAAGGCGTACCTAAGGCGTACCTAGGGTTAGGGTTATAGGTATGCTTCCGTACTAGGAATAGCTTCCTAGTAGGGGGTTCCCCCTTTTCCTATATATCGCGTAGCCTATATTCCTACCTTTCCCTCTCTCCTCCTCAGCTTTCGATTAGCAGAATTAAGTAGTATTTGCTAGCGCCCTTGAGCCTCGCCTATATATTGCTCGTCTCTTATACTTATCTATTTTCTTTTTAGCCTTCTTCTAAGCCCGCTCCACCTCTAAATGCTCCTAGCGACGACTTCCGCTAGGAGCTAGCGAATTAGCTAGTACTAGTTATTGGCCTATAGTGCCTAGTCCTATAACCCCTTTAAAGGCTCTTCTATAAAGGGGTTAACTAGAGGGTCTAATTTATTCGCTATATCGTCTATCTCTCTATCTTGATCGCTATTCTTAATGAAGGTATATCTCGCTCGAACTATTACGATATCGGCCGGAGGGTCTAAACTAGCGCTCGTCGTCGTCTATCTAGAGGGAGGTATAGTTCTTTCCTTCCCTATTACTAATAGGAGAGCCTAGACTTAGGTTTAGTATACTAAGATGCGGCTCCTCTAGGCTTTTAATAGTTAGAAGTATCGCCTAGCAAGGCGCTTATCGAACTTGTCCGCTAGCATATCTTATTCTCTCCTCAAGAGGGCGTCTAGAACTATAGCTTCCTTCCTAGGCTAGTATTTCAGCCTAAAGTTATACTAGGCAAGGGTCTCTACCTATCGAACTTGCCTCTTACTTAGCTATCGCTTCTTTTAGAAGTATTTAAGGTTCTTATAGTCTATCTAGACCTCGAACGAGGGGACGCTCTATAGCTCGGCATCCTACTACTCTAAAACACTATATAATAGCTAAAAGCTCTTTATTATAGATTAGGTAGTTTTACTTGGCTAGGCTATTCCTCTTTAAGAAGAAAGCAACTAGGTATAGGACTCCCTCGTTATTATACTAGGAGAGGGCACCCCCGATAGCGTACCCTAATAAGTCTATTTCTACTACTATCTTTCGCTCTATGTCCTATTACGCTAGGACTAGGGCTCTAATTAGGAGGGCCTTTAGCTATTAGAAAGCCTCCTCGTATTATAGTAACTAGATGAACGGGATACCCTTCTTCGTTAGGGCTATTAGGGGAATTACTATATTAGAGAACCTAGGGACAAAGTCGTAGTAGTAGTTAGCGAACCCTAGGAAGCTATAGACCCCTTTAATAGTTTAGGGGCGTTCCTATAACCCTATAGCCTTAATCTTCTTAGGATTAGCCCGAATGCCCTTACTAGCTTTAATAATAAAACCCTAGATATTTAACACTCTTGACCTCAAATATATATTTGTTAATATCAACTTATAAGCCTATATCGAGGAGCCTTTTTATAACTTTCTTGACTTTCTCCCTATAGTTAGAGAGGGAGCCATCTAAATAGATCAATATATCGTCGATATAAGCTAAATAGAACTCGTCTAGGTAGTCTTATAGTATATAGTTGATATACTATTAGAAAGTAACTAGGGCGCCTATTAGGCTAAAGGGGGTAACCAGCTATTCGAATAGCCTATACTATTATAGAATGCTATTTTCCATTTATCTCCTTCCTTGATTCGGATCTTATAGAAGGCGGCAATTATATCTAGCTTCGTAAAACCACTTTGCCTTAGATAGGGACCTTAATGTCTTAGTAATTAAGGGAAGAGGGTATCAATCCTTCTAGGTAATCTCGTTCAACCTACGATAGTCGATATAGAAACGGAGGCCGCCTCCTAGCTTCTTAACGAATAGTATTAGCGCTAAAGTAGGAGAGCTACTCGCCTAGATGAAGTTCTTATCTAGGAGCTCTAAAAGGTCTTCCGCAAGACGATTAATTCCTTATATAATATACTATATAGAGGTCCTTAGGGAGGGGTCTTATCCTAGCCGTTGATATCCTTTTCTAAGGGGATTTCGTAGTCGATACCTACTTAATATAGTAGGAGTTAGTCGGCTTATATCTAGTCGAATAGAGGAAGGAAGTTATAGTAATAGCTAGGCAGCTTCGCAAGGGTTGCTATACTTTTTTAGGGCAAGGGCTTTCTCGATATCTATAAGGCTTACTACAAAAATTTATACGCTCTCCTTTAATTGAGGGGCGGTATCGTCTTGCCCTACGAACTAGGGCTCTAAAGATGCTCGCTATATTATTATACTGGAAGTTAACCCCCTTATTATAGCTCTACTCCTTAACTACTAACCCTAAAGAGCCTATATTAGACCTCATTTCTCGCGGGTATAACTTCTATTTATTTAACCTTATCTAGGTCTTCCAAGGACAATATCCTCTATCTAGTTAATAACGTAGAGGAACACCCTCTTTTGCTTATAACTATCAATATCTAGAGCAAGGTACATTATATTGTGATTGCTCCTCTAACGATAGTCTTAAGCTGCTCGAGGTCGTAGGGGGTAATAGGAATATATAGGAGGCGTAAGCGTCGAACAAGGGCTTTATTAATTATACTATAGTAGAAGCAAGTAGAATCGATCAAGGCCTTAGTATATAAGATACTATTAATCCCAAAGTTAATATAGACTAGTAGCTTATCTATTTTCTTTTAGCCTTCTTCTAAGCCCGCTCCGCCTCTAAATACTCCTAGCGACGACTTCTACTAGGAGCTATTCTTTTAACTCCTTATCCTTGGTTTCTATCTAGTCAGGTAATCTAGTTTGGAATCCACCAAGTCTTCGACTATAGGAAGCTTAGGAGTTGCCTTTTTAATATACGCCTAAGGTCTAGAGCGCCTTAATAGGAGAAGGGGGCACTCTATACTCTAGTAGCCTTTCTATCTACATTGTCACGGCGTGTAGCAGGACAGCTATGTTGCAGGGCATAGTGCTGCGTCATGACCCATATATAACCTACAGGATCGCAAGGTTGGGGCGACTTGCGATTCGACACCCTCTTTCGGGAAGTGCGATATAGCCGAGTAGGTTGGTTGTATACGCACTATCACAATCGCAAGTCGACTAGGCTGTAGGTTCGAGCCCTGTAGTTGGCAAAAACCAGGACAGGTTTTTCCGGTGTTCTATATAGAGCATCCCTAGCTTGCCGAGCTCCTCGGACAGAAGCTCGCTCACTACTCTGGGCGGGGCCGGCCGCGGGCATAAGGACGATGCCGACTATATAGGGCTTACGCAGGGGGTGAGGTTCGAGGGCGAACCTCGGGTAGAACGAGGGGGATATTACGGCATATAGCAGGACAGCTGTATTGCGGGGTATAGTGCTGCGTCATGACCTATATATAACCTATAGGATCGCAAGGTCGGGGCGACTTGCGATTCGACACCCTTTTTTGGGAAGTGCGATATAGCCAAGTAGGTTGGTTGTATGCGCACTGTCACATACATCGTATATATAAGTCCTCTCTTTACCGCTATTAGATCTCCTCCTCGCTCGCTAGCTTAGCCCTCTTACCTACTAGTTCCTAATTCTATCTCTAAATAGCCTTATTGACCCTAGTAGGCTCCTATTCTATCGCGTTAAGTGACGTAGTATAGAAAGGGGGCGTTTTAGCTCTAGGTAAGGTTCTAGCCCGCCTATCCCTCTAGTTAGATGAAGGGCTTCGTACTTATAGTCGGCTAAAAGGCATTACGTAGTAATTAGGAGGCTTCCTAATAGCCTTCCTCTAGGAAAGTCTCTAGACATCAATATTAGCGCCGAGACTATAAAGCTCTCGGACGAACCCTATATAGTCCGTTAGCAGATATAGTATTAAGACTAGGTAGTCTATTATCTCGTTATTGAGAGTCTTCTAGAGATAATTGATCCGGACTATATCGGGCTATATAGCACCCCCTACGTCGGCTAGTTACTTCTCGAACCTTAGGTAAAACGCTATAAACGACCCCTCTCGCCCTAGGTTATATCATTGAGGTTCTTAAGTATATATTAAGCAATGTTAGGGTCCTTATACGTCGAGGTCAGGTACTAGAGGAAATCTGCCAGGTTATATATACTATTCGGGCTACCGCTCTTATAGAACGCTACTACTATTAACTAGGGCCTATCCCCAAGCCGAAAGTAGATATAAGTGAATTAGTTAGTAGGGGATCCGAGGAGGTATCCATTGGTATATAGTTTGCCTTCTATTTCCAACCTCTAGTTCTAGTATTTCTTCCGATTACCATCGAAGTACGGGGGGTCTAGAAGGATCATCTTCTTCTTCGTTTAGCTAGGGGAGAAGGTAGTAATATAGTAGCTTAGGGGGCTATTGGTAGTGTTAGGGCTCGAGGCGTAAGTCCTTAAAGTAGTTTGCAGATTCACTAGGTTCTCCTAAAGGGTCCGGATTTGTAGTCGGGTTGCTTCTCTCTCGTTGGCCTATTCAGCCTAGATATACTCGATTTAGCTCATTATCCAAGTCATTATCTATATTAGCTATTAGACCCTATCTGTGACAAACGGTCTGTCCCTACGTCTAAGAGGGACTCCTGAAGGTGTGTCTAGGGTCGGGATAACTGTTTGGTAGAGCCAAAAGGTCTACAACAATATATAGAGTGATTGTCCTCGCAAGTTCCTAGAATACTAGAACTCTAATTGCTTACTAAGGAAGCTACTATAATGCCCGTAGGCCTAAAGATTATAATCTATATATAAGCTTCCTCCTACTAGCTTAGTCTAGCTTAGTTATTGATCCTTACTAAGCCTCTAGCTTAGTTATACTCATTTACTAATCTATACTAATCCCTGCTATTAGCTTATTTTCTTAGTACCACTAATCCTCTTACATTGGCTCAGCCTCTATATTACCCTTGATTGGCTCTGCTTGCTTCTAGTTGGTCCTACCCGGCCGCAATATATAGTTGGTTCGTAATACGATGCCCCTTCTTAATATCTTTCGCCCCGAAAGACCTAATCGTGCTACCTCAAATAGTATTAATAGCCCCCTTCTATTAGTACCATTGTCCTAGTAAGGCCTCCCCCCCTTATATCTCCCTATCCTATTAACTATAGCGAGCCGTATTAAGAAGCGCAATCGTAATACGACTCGAGAGCGCTATATCCTAATTACTAAGATCGAGCAAGATATTATCCTAACGAGATACTATATACCTATTGCTTTAAGGCGAAGCCTTAGCTCCTATATATCAAGTCGCCCGATTCTTCCTATTACCTATATTACGTCTACGCTAATATACCTTGTAATAGGTTGAATATAGCGGATGCCTATAGGTCCTCCTTATCCCCTTTTCTGCTACGGTTCTAACGTTTAGAAGTAATGAGGAATATATCTACGAAAAAGCAAGTTGATAATGAGATTAAAACGAGTAGAAGAGCAACTAAGTACGCTCCTAAGTCGTTTGAACAATCTTTATCGTTAATAGAATAAGATTTAAGAGCAGGGTTCTGCTCTAGTTCGCTATAGGATTCAAGCTCTAGACGAAGATAATAGTATAGCTTCTACTTCTAAGCCCCCTCTAGATCCTCTAGTTATATTAGAAGAGTAGTCCTTGGTTAGGCAGGTTTATATACTAGGCGCTTTTAGAGTTGTCGACTAGGATTTTGTAGGTTTGAGCTTTCCTCCTCCTAATTCTATAGTTGGTTGGTTTAACGATGCTACTAGTCCTTTGGTTTTAGTCGATTAGGGTTCCTCTAGTAGAACTCCTCTAATTTCTTTGGTAGTAGAGGTTCTTGACGGGTTCCTATAAGTTATCTTTATACCTAAAGTCTAGCTATTTAACAAGGTATTCTAGCTATCTACTATTAAGTTGAGAATCGAGAATTTCTTTAAATATCCTATTCTTCTTCTTTATCTTTAGCCTTGATATTAGTCTCAAGTCGTATATTCCTAGGTGCTAGTTCTAAAAGTGAAATATAAAAGACGTTCGTTTACAACCTTATTATTGCTAATAAGGATAGTCAATAGTTAGTGTTTCCGACCTTTTCCTTAATCTTAAATAGTCCAATCTTTTTAAAGTCGAGTTTCTTCGATAATCGTTTTATCTATAAGTTTCGTAAGATGAGGTAGACTTTGTCTCCCTTCTCTAGGCGAGGTCCCTTAAGCCGGTTCTTATCGTAGTACTACTTCATTTATTCCTAACGAACTCGAGTTCCTACTTTAGCTTATTATATAGAGCGTAATATCTACTCTACCTTGACTACTGCCCTAGGTACTATAACTTCTATGTCCCTAGTAAGGTCCCTTTATAACTAAAGTTCGCGAAGAAACGGTAATAACTTTTATAGTCTTAGTGATAGTGGTATTATACGCGAGTTAGGCAACTAGTAATAACCAACCTAATCGTCTTATTCGAAGTTGAATAATACTATGATATTATTATTCGATAATCTAGTTTATCTATTCTATCTATCTATCCGTCTAGGGGTAGTAGGCTAATAAAGGCTTGCTCTTAACTCTAAGCTTTGTCATTAGAGCCTTTTAAAATCTTGAAACGAACTTAGTATCTCGATCTATAATCTACTCCTCAGGCTATCTATAGACTAAAGTAATATTCCTATAGATATATCTATAAGTTGCTCTACTAACTAGGTCTCTTTATATAGGAGGAAGTATATCTACTTAGTAAAGTCGAATCTAACTACTATAAGGATGCTATTATACTTTATTCCTATTATTATATCTTCTAAAACTAGTAGCTTTTAATAAAGTCTATGTAACTAAACTCTATAGTTGTTCTACAACTAGTAAAGGTTAATAAAGGCTATAAGGTTTATATTATAAGGCCTTTGCCTTTTTACAATTATAGTATTTGCCAACGACTTCTACATAACTTTTAGAAGTTTAGGAAGTTATAATATTGCTGACCTTTGCAATAGTCTTTGCAATGCCTAGATATCCTCCGAGTTTTGACTTATAGATTTCTTATATAAGGAAGTTGTATTATAATATATCGATATAGGCCTTACCCTTATACTAAAGAGCATTCCCTTATTAGTAGACTCCCTATTCTCTAAGGTATAGCAATTCTATTCCTATTCCTCGATCTAGTTTAGGGTATCTAGCGTCTATTGCTATCCCTTATCCTAACCCTCCTTAAAGATAGCGAATACTCTAAGATCTATTATAGAGGGTATATCGGGCTCTATCCTCTATTATAAGATATAGTAACTTTATAGTTAGTTAGTTAGGATTTATACTTTAACGAACTATCTAGCTATTATCTAAATAATAGTAGTACTATTTTAGTAATTCCGAAGTGATCTATCCTCCTACTTAAGGCGTCCGTATATATATTTTCTAAGCCTTTCTTATAGCGATTAAAAGTTGAACTAGGATAAGAAGTTTGACTAGTAGATATATTATCCACTTACTAGTTCCTTCGTAGTCGCGAAGTATATTAGGTTCTTATAGTCTATATAACCTACACTTTATATATCGTACTACTAAGATATAGTCTCTATTCTCTAAATGCTTCGATAATAGCGAGTAGTTCTTTATATATTAGGTAGTTCTTCTAAGGTCCTTAGAGCTTCCTAGAGAAGAACGTAACTATAGCTTACTATTCTCGTTTCTCTAACTAAGTTATACTCTAATTATAAAGTCTAAAGCATCTAATTTAACCTCGAACTACTTCTATAGGTCTAGCAATACGAGTATAGGTTCTATAGTAACTGCTTTATAGATAGTCCTAAATGCTTGCTTATATTCTACTTGCTATTTAAAGACTATATCCTTCTTTATAAGTTCTATAAGGGGCTTTATAATATTACTAAAGTTCTAGATAAATATTCTAACGAAGTTGATAAATCTAAGGAACCCTCTTCCTTCTATAGTACTTATTAGTATAGGCTAGTCTTTAACTACCTTGATTTTTTTAGGTTCGATCTAAATCTCCCTAATAAATCTCGAATCCTAGGAATACTATTTTCCTAATATAGAACTCGCTCTTCTCTTTATTAACTAAGAGCTTATATTTATAGAGTACGTCGAGTACCTCCTTAATATACTTCTTATATTCCTCGAGTATCTTAGAGTAGATGAGAATATTATCTAGGTAATAGACTATAAATCTATTATAATAATTCCAAATTACGTAATCGATAATAGCTTAGAACGTCGCTAGCGTATTCATTAGTCTAAACGGTATAACTAGGTATTCGAAATATCTATAAGATATCTAAAATGCTATCTTCCACTTATTACCTTCCTTAATACGAATATAGATATATATAGTTGGTAGATTAAGATATATAAAGTATTATACTCCCGCTAGCTAATCCCGCAAGTATAAAAATTAGAGGTAGGGGGTACCGATTCTTTACTATTTACTTATTTAGCTATTAGTAGTCTATATATATCTAAAGCTCCCCGTTCTTCTTAGGAATAAATAGGACTAGGTATCCTACTAGCGATATTGATAGTCTAATATACCCTATCTTAAGGTTCTTCTTAAGATATCTCCTCAACTTAGTATCTTGCTTTTCATTAATGTAGTATACCTTGAAAAACTTCAACTAGGCTCCTTCCTTGAGCTTGATCTTATAATCCTAAGGTCTATAGTCTAGTAGCCCTTTAAGATACTTTACTTTAAATATTAGGTGCCTCTTATAGTTGTCTAGGATCCTACCTATTTCTATATTCTTTGCTATACCTTTATAGTATACGAACTTGTTAATACCTAACTCTATACTTGCTACTTCGAGTTCTATAAGCCAGCTTTCAAATATAAACTATCCTTGCTTATCAACTAAGATTATAGCTACTTCTTACTTTGCCTATATCTTCTTCCATCGTTTTATATAACGTTCTTTTTAACCCTAATAACTACTATTTCTTCCTAAGCCTATAGGATCTATTTTATCCTCGATCGTTTTATATAGTAGATCTATAAATGACATCTTCCTTAGTATTCTACTTCGTTGCGATCCTTTATCTATACTCCTTATTAGATTAATTAGATACTCTCTCTTTTCTCGAGGTTGTAGATAGCTATCTCCCTTCTAATCAATACTAGGTCGTATTCCTTATACTATAGGCGCCTAAGGATTATATCCTTATCTAGCCCTATATCTATAATATTAAATACTATTTAAGTAGTTTTGCTTTCTACCTCGATATCGAGTAGTTCTATCTCTTATTATACCTATTATATTAGAAATAGTCCTTTAACGATATATAACTCTCCTTCCTTAATTCTCTAAGGAATCCTAAGCCTATTAATAAATATTGGTAAGATAAGGTCGAGTCGCGACCCTCTATCTACTAATGCTAGTACCTAGAATCCTTTCTAGCGTACTATAACCTAGATTCTCTTGTCGGGTTTATTATCCTAGTTCTAAATTATAGCAACCTCTTATAGGCTTGCTAGGAGATTATAGAAAGCCTCTATCTATATCGACTCTACCTATATTATATAGCTTTCCTAAGTAAGTTTACTACTCTTTTCTAGGCCTCTTGGAGGCCCTTAAGCCGTTTCCTAAACGCTCCTAGTAAATTAAGGCGTCCCTATCTATACCTTAGCTTATAGTATTAAGTATTTGGTTTTCCTAGAGCTATTCCTTATATTTAACTTCCTATTCTAGTTAATAATCTCCTTTTTCTACTTATAGTATAGGCGATTCTATTCTTACTTTCCTTATACCTAGTAGAAGCCTTTAAGATCCTCGATCTTATACTAAGTATACTAATAGCATCCTAGCTAGGACAATTGCTATAGTCCTGCTTAATGAACCTATATTACTTATATAGTTCTAGCTATACTCTCGCTTTAGTACTATATAAAGCACGCTAGTACGTCTTCTATAGAAGTTCTAAAGGCTTCCTAATCCTCCTTTACTATAATCGAACGCCTAGGTAATAGCCTCTAGTTGACTATTAGTCCTAGCGTATCGAACTAGCTAGTAGTTATAGTTGTACTTCTCCTTAAAGTAGTAACGATATCTATCTATAAATATTAGAACTATAGAATTCTAATATAATTCGGGTTCTAGGGGTAGATCTAAAGGGTATCTCCCTTAATAGTAGGGACTTCTAATTTAAAACTATCCTATATAACTTCTATTGTAGTCTTCCTATAGCTGATATATATATACTACTACTAGTACTACCACTATATAGGGATTTGCTATCCTTCTTTTATATAGCTATCTCAGCCTTTATAAATTCCTACTCTAGGTTGACGATATAGGCCTTTAGGATCTAATTCTTCCCTATAGGTAGTAGTCTATCCTACTTCCTAGTCTATAGGTCCTACTACTAAAGGATTTTATTATAGAGCTCTTTATAATACTCCTCTAGATTAATCATTTGTTCTTTATTAGTCTAGTACCTAGCTCGAAGGTACTCAAACCTTAGCCTTAAGTTGTATAAGCTAGTTTTCAACTATATTATCTAGCTATATATCGCTAATATTACTATTAGTATACTTAGTATTATAGTCGTCGCCGACTTCCTAGTTGCCTTATCGAGCTAGCGTTCCTAGATCGCTAATAGTAGTATAGGCCCTAGTAGTGTAAGTATACTGCTATACCCTAGCGATAACTTCCTCTCTAAAGGCCTATATCGCTATAGTAGTATCTTCTCCTTTAGAGTCGACTTCTATAGTATTGCTAAGTCATCGTCAAAGTATATACTTATAATAACTAACTTTAACTACCTTAGTATACTTATCAAAATGGTAGTTTCCTAGTCTAGGATAGGCTCTAATCTTTCTTTAGGGATCGACATTCCTACTTAAAGTATCCCTTCTTACTATAGTAGAAGTAAGTGACCTAAGACTTATCCTTTTTCTTGCTTCTACCCTACTTCTAGGTAGTGTCTATATCTATTAACCTAAGTATATACTATATGACGTACTACTATATTAATGCTTTCGTCCGACGTTTGCCCTAGTACTAGTCTGAGCCGTACCGCTCTCTACCCCTATACTATTGCTATACTAGTATAGGCGATCGTCGATCCTGATTGCTATAGCGATATACTTGTCGAGTAAGTCCGGCCTATCGACTTATATAGCTCGTCCTTGACCTCTTCCTTAAGACTATCGTAGAACAACTATATAAGGCCCCTCGTTGATCTTAGTATAAAGCGAGTCCTATTGGAACTAAGTAGCGTAGTTTATAGCCGACTTAGTCTATCGAAGTTATATAAGTTGTTCTTACGCGTAAAGTTTCTCGTCTATATCTCTAAACACCTTATAGAGCTCCTCCTCGAACTTATTATAGTTGTTAAAGACCTGCTAGGTGAATTTATCTTAGTTATCCTCGTCGCGGTTCTTTAGGTAGTCGTTAAGGGTTGGTTCGAACTACTCAAGTGCTCTTCCCTCTAAGTATAAGGCTATAAAGCAACCTTCTAAGCCTTATTAGCGAAACGCTTAGGGTAGTATAGGAAGTAGGCTTTCATTAAGACAAGCTATCTAGTAAGTTCGTCCTTACTGCCCCTATACTTGGCTAGAGCCTCGAGTTTAGCCTTAATAATAGCGGCCTGCCTAGAGCCGAGCATTCTTAGCCTCGAGCTAGCAATACGCTCTTAGATAGGTCCAAGCATCTATTAAACTTAGGCTGCCATTAGAGTAGTGACGTTTGGAGTTGAAGGAATAGGCGTATTTAGGGTGTTAGGAGCTATAATGGCAATTATATACTTTAGTCAAGTCTATAATAGACAAAAGGTAGAGTAAGTAATGTATAACGAATAGTCTATCCCTATATCTAAGAGGGACTCCTAAAGGTATATCTAGGGTCGGGATAACTATTTGGTAGAGCTAAAAGGTCTATAACATATATAGAGTGATTGTCCTTGCAAGTTCCTAGAAGACTAGAACTCTAATTGCTTACTAAGGAAGCTACTATAGTGCCTATAGGCCTAAAGATTGTAATCTATATACAAGCTTCCTCCTACTAGCTTAGTCTAGCTTAGTTATTGATCCTCACTAAGCCTCTAGCTTAGTTACGCTCATTCACTGATCTATACTGATCCCTGCCGTTGGCTTATTTTCTTGGCACTACTAATCCTCTTGCATTAGATCAGCCTCCGTATCACCCTTGATTGGCTCTGCTTGCTTCTAGTTGGTCCCACCCGGCTGCAATATATGGTTGGTTCGTGACACTATCCTAGGGCTCGACGATAGTCCATCGACATTATAGCTTTCCTTCTCTTCCTATTATCCCGCTAGATAGTACCTTGCTATTCGACGTACGGCTTAACTAAGCCTATAGCTCGTATCTTATAGGCGACGTTGTAGCTTGTAACGGGCTGAGCCCTGTAGTGGCCTTGGCAACCCTTGGCCGACCCTAACCCTCATTGAACACCCCTGCCCCTGAATGTCAACACTAATATCGTGGTAGCGACCCTCATCGTGCCTACCCCTTTCGGTTATTGCCTTCCTCTAGTCAGGCAGAGGCTATATCATCTAATTTCCTATGCCTTCCTCTTCTTCCTCGTTCCTTACCTTTCTTCTTCTTCTTCTTCTTCTTTCATTCAAGATTGGATATACTCGTAGAGTCATTATTAGATAGTTGAAATATACTCCTAAGACCGTTACATTACATCTAATCTTCCTCTTTTCGCAAGAATAGAGTATTTACTAGGACTAGCAAGTTAATTACGTCGTCGTCTATAGGGAACTCTAGACACGACTATTATAAAATCCGAGTCGTCAACTAGGTAGTAAGGTACCAACGGTTCTACAATATGTCGGCATTTGCCTAGTTAAGCGAGGAGCAATATCTCGGCGCTTACGACTAAATAAGCTACGACATTGCCTATAAGATACTAGCTTCAGGGCCTATTAAGCCGTACGTCGGATAGTAAGATACTAGGCCTATAGGATTAGTTGAGCTAACGAAGAGACTCCTATCCTCTATAATTAGATAGTTGAGAATTATAAGGCTTATATTACCAACAAGGTAGCAGAGCAATACCTAGGCTATAAGCTTTAGCGGTATAGGAGGGTTACGAATCCTATATTTCTAACTATTACGCTATAAGGGTAAAGACCTCGAGCCTAAAGGAGCCGAGTAGCTAGGCATAACTAGAATACTATTACGACTTCAAGTCCTTAGCAGGCGAGGTACTATTGGAAAGTCTTTAGCAGGCGAGGTACTATATAGAAAGCCCTTAGCAGGTGAGGTACTATTGAAAAGTCCTTAGTAGGCGAGGTACTATTGGAAAGTCCTTAGTAGGTGAGGTATTGTTATAGAAAGCCCTTAGCAGGTAAGGTACTATTAGAAAGTCCTCTACCTAACGAGGTATAATAGAAAGTCTTAACGGATAAGTACTATAATATCGATAAGCGATAACCCTATAAGTAAGGGCGGCTAAGAGGCTACTACCCTAACCTAGATACTCTAGCTACTCTCGGCCTAGAGCTAGCGCCTAGTCGAAATTAAGAGTCGCTAAGCTATAGAGAGCGAGATATACTAGATAATATATCTAAGCTATCTAGGAAAGCCTCGCCTCCCTATAAACCTAGTCTATACCAACCTTTAAGACTATACTACGATTGACGATACTCTACTAAACCTATAGTAACTATCACCTTATCCTTACCATCTAGGTAGACTAAGAAGAAACTAACCCTGCTTAATCCCCCTCGCTACGACGGGAACTAGAGGAAGTTCTATATATAGAAGTAGGAGATAGAGAGCAAGTTAGAGACGGATGGCCTAATACTTAGAACTAAGAGAGCAATTCTCCTATAATCTTCACCTATCTTATAGATAGCCTATAAGCTATAGTAGTAGCTTATTATAACTATAGCAAGCAAACTAGTAGTATAGAGCCCTTGGAGTTCCTCTAGTACTTGTCGTCTTGCTATTTAGATCTAAACCTCTTATAGAAGGCTCTCGACAAGTTAGGGTCGATAATATAAAGAGGGGGAGCCCATTCGCCTCCTTCCTCCCTAGGTTCGAGAAAGAGCTAGCTAATATAGGCGGAGCTAGGTAGACATCTATAGTCAAGATCAACTACCTTAAGAAGGCCCTTAACGGAGAGATATAGAAGGAGCTAAGAGCTAGCTCAATATACCGAAGAGTACTACCTATATATATACGCCCTCTATAACCTTAGGGCTAACCTTAATAGTTCCGCGCTTTCTCTTAGCCGCAGCTACTAGTAGACTAACTAGAATAGGCCCGAGATAGAGTACGAAGCCCTTCCCCTAACTAGAGGGCTATAAGGACGAAGCGCTTAAATACGCTACCTTAAACGCTATAGAGTAGGAGCCTATAAGGATTAGTAGAGTAGTATAGAAGTAGAATAAGGAACTAGCGGCAAATAAGCGAAGTAGGCCAATGATAAGGAAATAGAGCTACTATAAGGAGAAGTAGTATCTATAATATAGAAGGAAGGGATATTGATTATAGAATACCTACTTCTTCCCTATAGCGTCCTGCATATTAACCTAGGCTTATATTAAGAAATCGACCCTAAGCTCCTAAGGATTAAGATCTAGTAGATATAGATAGGGATTCCTCTAACTAGGAGGAGGAAAGCGATGAGGAGTTAAAAGATTAGCTCCTAGTAGAAGTCGTTATTAGGAGTACTTAGAGGTAGTATAGGAATAGAAGAGAATAGAGAAGAAGATAGATAGCCCCCCTATTTATATTAATATTAGTATTAATAGAACTTATTATACTAAAGCCTTTATCGATAGCAGATATTTGTCTTATACTACTATTAGTCTCTCCTTCGCGAAACGTATATATCTCCTATATATTCCTATTACCCTACGCGACCTTAAGCAAGTCAATGTAATAGTTAAAGGCCTTATTCGATATATAGCCTATATAGATACTAATATATAGGTATAAAAAAACTACGTCTTCTTTTATATTATCCTAGACTAGAAGGACGATATTATTCTTAGGCGACTAGATAGACTAGGATAACTATTTCCCCTCTTAGAAGGAATTAAAGATTAGGACCTTAGGGCTAGTAATTAAGGAAAGGAGCTAAGAGGAGGGAGCTACCCTATTAGTCTCCTAATAATTAGCAAATATATTTAGAGCTCTTATAAAGAGAGCTAGAAGAACTAAGAACCTGCCCTAACTAGAAGGAGCCTATTAGGATATTTGCAGCTAGCCTAGTAGATATCAAGAAAGCCCTAGTACTAAAGAAGTATAGAGACCTAGATAGAAGCTGCTATAATACTACTATAAATTCCTTCCCCTCTTTAACTAAAATGCTATAGACTAGCTACTACCCTACTAACTAGAGGTAGACTACGAAATTCCTTAGAAAAGGATGAAAATAGATAAGAAAAGCTCCTACTTTAGGGGCTACTTTATAGGATATCGAGAGAGGAATTAATCGTCCTATAGAAAACCCTTATAGAACTTCTTAATAAGAACTTTATCTAGGCAAGTAGCTTGTTAGCCTTAGCCCCTATTTTATTCGTTAGGAAGCCTAGAGATAGACTACGCTTCTATATCGATTACTATAGGTTGAATGCCATTATATATAAGGACTAATCTCACTCCCCTAATCAATGAGACTCTTAGGTCTCTATTAAAGGCGAAGTGGCTTATAAAGCTAGATATAATTGCTATATTTTATAAGATCTAGATTAAGGAGGGAGACAAGTAGAAGACGGCCTTCTATATAAGATATAGGCTTTATAAATAGCTAGTTACCCCTTTGCCTAACTAGCTAGCTACCTTCTAGCGCTATATTAATAAGACATTATAGGAGTACCTCGATAAGTTCTGCTTATATATATAGACGATATTATTATCTACTCTAACGGTTCTCGCTCTACTATAGGAGGAAAGTTAAAATAGTTATAAAGAAACTCTAAAGGCAGGTCTCTAGGTTGATATCGACAAATGCAATTCGAGGCGAAGAGCGTCAAGTATCTAGGGTTTATCGTCGAAGCTAGGAAGGGGATCTATATCGATCTAGAAAAAATTGAGGCAATTAAATAGTAGGAGTCCTAAATCTATTAAGGGAGTTCGTATAGGTTTATTAGATTCGCTAACTACTACTAAAGTTTGTCCCGAAACTTCTTAATAATAGCAATGCCCTTAACTACCCTTACTAAGAAAGGAGTTCCCTTTATCTAGTCACCTTAGTATAAGGAAGCCTTTAAGCAACTTAAGACCCTCCTTATTAGTGCCCCTCTTAGCCTAGTAGGACCCTAACTAGAAGATAGTAGTCGAAATAGACTCCTTGGGTATATAATTAGAGGAGCACTTTCTTAGTATAACGACGAAGGAATCTTACGACTAGTAGCCTTCTTCTTAAAGAAGAATAATATAGTAGAGTGTAACTACCTAATATATAATAAGGAGCTCCTAGCTATTATATACCTTGAACAATAGGATATAGAACTACGAAGTATACCGTCCTTCGAGATCTAGATGGACTATAAGAACCTTAGTACTTTAGAAGAAGTAGTAGTTAGCAAGAGATAGGTCTATTAGGTGGAAATCCTCGCCTATTATAACTTTAGGCTAAGGTATCGCCTAGCAAGGAAGTAGTAGTTCTAGACGCCCTCTCGAGGAGAGAATAGGATATACGCTAATAGTTTTGATAAACGTCTAGCGGGGCGTTACTTCTAGTTATTGAAAGTTTAGAGAGGCTTATCTTTATATATCGAGCCTAGGTCAAGACTCTCCTAGATATAGTAATACCTAGAGAAATAGAGCCCCCTTCTAGTTAGCCGAAGACGAAAGTCAATATAGGATTTATAAAGAGCTGACTAGGATAGAGATAATACGACGCTATTAATAAGTCAGACCTACCTAAGAACCTTTTAGACGGCCTACTTAAGGACCTCTAGAATTAGGGACTTAAAGCTAATAATCGGTACTAGTTGATCTATTAGATAGTTATATAGGGGGAAGACAATTACTATTATAATAGGACTACCTATCTCAATCTTAGAATATTCAGTTGATAAGGGAAAACGACTTTATTAGAGGGGATGGATTTAGATCCTATTCTTCAAACTACTCTATACTCGAATTATCTAAGAGATATATAACTCGGCTCTCTCTAATTACCCTAGTAGGGACCTTACTAAACTACTAATCTTATAGAATTTCACCTAGCCTAGCCTTAGCCAAGATATCTAGAAGTTCCTTTAGAACTATAATATATATAGAAGGACGGCAATATAGAAAGAAAAGCGGAGAGGCCTGCTAAAGCTATTGCCTATCCCTGATCAAATCTAGAGTAAAATTTCGATGGACTTTATTACTAGATTACCCCTATGTAGCTCTAACTAGGTAGATACGATTATAGTTATTACTAATCGCCTATCAAAGAGTATAATATTTAAAGTAATAGCATTGATAACGACTAAAGTAGTAGCCGAATAGCTATTTAGCTGCTTTTTTGGCATTATAGTCTCCCCTCGGCGATCGTCTTAGATAGAGGCCCTTAATTTGTTAATCTAATATAGAAAACGGATCTACGAACTTCTTAAGGTTATTTAATAGCTGTCAATAGCCTTCTACCTAGAAACTAATAGCGTAATAGAACGAGCCAACAAAATAGTAGAGCATTATCTATATTGCTATACGATATACTAGTAGGATGACTAGGCAAACCTATTGCCTATAGTAATATTAGCTATTAATAACTAAACTATAATATTAATAAGTATTAGCCCCTTCTGCCTAACGTATAGCTACGATGTAGATCTATTTGACCTATCTAGAGGGCGAAAAGGATTGTAAATTACTAGAAGGTCCCTAGTAGCCTATAGAGAAGCTTTTATCGCTGAACTCAAAGAGGTAATAGAAGTGGTATAAGCCGTAATAGCTATAGAATAAGAACGATAAGAAGAGTATATTAATCGGGATAGATAGGTTGCTAAGCAATTTCGTATTAGAGATAAGGCGTAGTTATACTTGAAGAACGTCAAGACTAGTAGACCCTCGAAGAAGCTCGACTAGCTAATGCTAAATATATAGTTACGGAACTAGTCGGCTTATATACTTGCCGACTAGATATACTACTAGGCATCTATAACGTCTTCTATATTATATAGTTGAAGAGAGCTAGCGATAACCTACTTCTTTTGTAGAAGCAAGATGATATACAACTACTAGCAATTATCCTAGAAGATAGCCTAGATAGTAAAAAGGAATAGCAAGTCGAAGAGATTCTTCAAGCTAAGACGATAAGAGTAGGAACTAGGGTATAAGTCAAGTAGGTAGGCTACGTATAGCCTATATAGGAACCCCTAAGCGCCTTCCTAGAGACGGAGGCCCTAGACCGGTTTAAGGCTATATATAGGAAGATAACGGCGGACGATTCTCCCCTAGGAGAGGAGGGGGGTAATATAATAGGCTAAGCCCTATAGTAGCCTCGGCAACCCTTGGCCGACCCTAACCCTTATTGAATACCCCTGCCCCTAAATGTCAACACCAATATCGTAGGCAGCGACCCTCATCGTGCCTACCCCTTTCGGGTTGTTGCCTTCCTCTAGTTAGGTAGAGGCTATATCATCCAATTTCCTACGCCCTTCCTCTTCTTCCTCGTTCCCTTGCCTTTCTTCTTCTTCTTCTTCTTCTTCCTTTCTTCAAGATTGGATATACTTATAGAGTCGTCATCAGATAGTTGAAATACACTCCTAAGACCGTTATATAGCTTACTTAGTCTCGTTGCCGAGGTCTCGCTCTTTACTTAACTAGACTAAGTTGCTAGTATCTTATAGTCGTAGTATCCTAGTCGTGCCTAGCTACTTGGCTCCCTTAGGCTCGAGGTCGCGGCCCTTGTAGTATAATAGTTAGGAATCTAGGATTCACTAGTAGTCCTCCTATAGGGTTGCTACCTTAGGCTACTCTTCGCTCAACTAGGCCTATAGGCTAGTATCTTGTAGAACCTCGATACTTCCCCGCCTCGGTAATAGCATAAGTGTAGTCTAGCTACCTCGTTAGTGGCTCGAATCGACCCAATGATATTCCATCGCCTTATTAACGACGCGAATACTCTATACTTCTTAGCGTTTAACGACAAAAGAAGGAAGTTTAGTATAATGTAATGGTCCTAGGAGTATATTGCAACTAGCTAGTAACAACTCTACGAGTATACTAAACTTAGGGAAAGAAAAAGGAAAAGAGGGAAAATAGCTTTTCTAGCGGTGAGCGCTCCCTATAACTAGAGGGAGGCTATAGGTCATGTCGTCGCCTAAGTGCCTAGTGCCATTGTCAGGGGCAACGAGCCTGGGGGTTCGGGCGCCGGGCCGGGGCCACGGGCCCAGCTCCTTGGCCGAGGGCCGCCGAGGCCCTACATCGGGCTCAGCCCGTTACAATGAGGGTCGCTACTAGCGATATTAGTGTTGACGTTTAGGGGTAGGGGCGTATACGAGGGTTAGGGGTTGGCCGAGGGTAGCCGAGGCCTGCCTAGGGCTTAGCCCGTTATATTACCCCTCTCCCTCCTAAGGGGAAACATCGCTTTCTATAATCTTTCTATAGGTAGCTTCAAACCAGTCCATATACTTCTATTTCCAGGAAGGCGCTCAAAGGTTCCTATATAGGTTGTATATAGCCTACCTACTTGATTATACTCTGTTCCAGCTCTTATTATCTTAGCTTAGAGGATTTCCTCGACTTGCTATTCCTTTTTCGCTACTAGACTATTTTCTAGTACAATTGCTAGAGGTTGGGTATCGTCCTACCTCTACGATAGTAGTAGATCATCGCCGGCTCTCTTCAACTATATAATATAGAAGACGTTATAGATGCCTAGCGGTATATCTAGACGGTAGGTATAAGAACCAATAAGTTCTATAACTATATATTTGGCATTAAGCTAGTTAAGCTTCTTCGAGGGCCGGTTAGTCTTGACATTCTTCAGGTATAGCTATACTTTATCTCCTACTTGAAAACTGCTCTACAATTTGCCTATTGCGGTTAGCATATTCTTCTTGCCGTTCCCAGGCTATAGCCATCGTAGCTTGTACTACTTCTATTACTTTCTTGAGCTTAGCGATAAAAGCCTTGCTATAGGCTACTATTGATCTCCTAGTAGTATATAGTTCCTCCTACTTCCTAGTTAAATCGAGGAGGTCTATATTATAGCTATATATTAGAAAAAAGAGGCTGATATCTATGACGTTATAGTCCGGTTATTAATAGCTAGCATTGCTATAGGTAGTAGGTCCGCCTAGTTATCTTACTAGTATATTATATAATAGCAAAGGTAATGCTCTATTACCTAGTTAGCTCGTTCCGTACGCTATTAGTTTCTAGGTAAAAGGCTATTGATAAGCGCCAAGTACTTTAAGGAGCTTGCAAATCCATTTCTATACTAGACTAATTAAAATTGAGGGCCTCTATCTAAGATAATCGCGGAGGGGAGACTATAATGCTGGATAAAGTAGCTAAGAAGCTACCTAGCTACTACTTTAGTTATTGTCGACGCTATTACTTTAAATATTACGCTCTTCGATAAGCGGTTAGTAATGACTATAATCGTATCCGCCTAGTTAGGGCTAGATGCAGGTATCTAGTAATAAAGTCTATTGAAATCATCGCTCTAGATTTGTTTAAGATAGGCAGTAACTTTATAAGCCTCTTTGCTTTTCTTTCTATATCGCTGTCCTCCTATAAACGTTGTAATTCTAAAGGAACTTCTAGATATCTTGGCTAAGGCTAGCCAAGTAAAATTCCAGGCAATTAATAGTTTAGTAAGGTCTCTTCTAGGGTAGCTAGAGAGAGCCGAATTATATATCTCTTAAATAATTTGGGTATAAAGTAGTTCGAGGAATAGGACCTAAACCGTCCCCTCTAATAGAGCCGTTTTCCCTTATCGATCGAATACTTAGAATCGAGATAAGTAGTCACTACTATAAGGGTAATTGTCTTTCGCTATCTCTAACTATCTAGCGAATTAAACTTGTACTAGTTATTCGCTTCTAGTCCCTAATTCTTGTAACGGGGCTGACCCGATGTAGGCCTCGGCGGCCCTCGGCCAAAGACCGGGCCCGGGCCCCGGCCCGGCGCCCCCAAACCCCTAGGCTCGTTGCCCCTAACAATAGCGCTAGGCACTCAGGCGACGACATAACCTATAGCCTCCCTCTAGTTATAGGGAGCGCTCACCGCCAGAATAGCTATTTCCCCTCTTTTCCCTTTTCTTTCCCTAAGTTTAGTATACTTGTAGAGTCGTTACTAGCTAGTTGCAATATACTCCTAGGACCGTTATATTATACTAAACTTCTTCTTTTATCGTCAAATGCTAAGAAGTATTAGAGTATTCGCGTCGTCAATAAGGCGACGGAACATCATTAGGTCGATTCGAGCTACTAATAAGGTAGCTAGACTATACTTACGCTATCACTAAGATAGCGAAGTATCGAGGTTCTGCAAGATATAGCCTATAGGCCTAGTTAAGCCGAAGAGCAGCCTAAGGGTAGCAACCCTATAGGATACTACTAGTAATCCCAGATTCCTAACCATTATCTATAAGGGCCGTAACCTCGAGCCTAAAGGAGCCGAGTAGCTAGGTACAACCGGGATACTACGACTATAAGATACTAGCAACTTAGTCTAGTTAAATGAAGAGCAAGACCTTAGCAACGAGACTAATAAGCTACGACGTCGCCTATAAGATACGAGCTATAGGCTTAGTTAAGCCGTACGTCAAATAGCAAGGTACTATCTAGTAGGATAGTAGGAAGAGAAGGAAAGCTATAATGTCGATAGACCTATCCGTCGAGCCCTAGGATAGGGTCCAATAGCTAATATAGATAATAACTCGGATAATGAGCTAAATCGAGTATATCTAGGCTAAATAGGCTAATAAGAGAGAAGCAACCCAACTATAAATCTAGACCCTCTAGGAAACCTAGCGAACCTATAAACTACCTCTAAGGACTACGCCTCGAGCCCTAACGCTACGATAGCCCCTAAGCTACTATATTACTACCTTCTCCCCTTAGCTAAACGAAGAAGAAGATGATCCTTCTAGACCCCCGTACTTCGACGGTTAGAAGAAATACTAGAACTAGAGGTTGGAAATAGAAGGCAAACTATATACTAATAGATACCTCCTTAGATCCCTGCTAACTAATTCACTTATATCTACTCTTAGCTTAGGGATAGGCCCTAGTCAATAGTAGCAGCGTTCTATAAGAGTAGCGGCCCAAATAGCGTATATAACCTAGTAGATTTCCTCTAATACCTAACCTCGACGTATAAGGACCCTAAAATTGCTTAATATATACTCAACGACCTTAATGATATACCTAGGGCGAGAGGGAGTCGTTTACGGCGTTTTACCTAAGGTTCGAGAAGCAACTAGCTAATATAGGGGGTACTATATAGCCCGATACGGTCTAGATCAATTATCTCTAGAAGACTCTTAAATAACGAGATAATGGACCTGCCTAGTCTTAATACTATACCTGCCGATAGACTATATAGGGTTCGTCCAAGAGCTTTATAGTCTCGGCGCTAATATTAATGCCTAGAGACTTTCCTAGAGGAAAGCTACTAGGAAGCCTCCTAATTACTATATAACGCCTATTAGCCGACTATAAGTATGAAGCCCTTCACCTAACTAGAGGGATAGGCGGGCTAGAACTTCGCCTAGAGCTAAAACGCCCCCTTTCTATACCATCTTACCTAATATAATAGAATAGGAGCCTACTAGGGTTAACAAGGCTATTTAGAGATAGAATCGGGAACTAGTAGGCAAGAGGGCTAAGCTAGCAAGCGAGGAGGAGATCTAATAGTATAAAGGGAGGGCTTATATATATAATGTAGATAGAAAGGCTGCTAATATAGAGTGCCCCCTTCTCCTACTAAGGCGCTCTAGACCTTAGGCGTATATTAAAAAGGCAACTCCTAAGCTTCCTATAGTCAAAGACTTAGTAGATTCTAAACTAGATACGCCTAACTAGATAGAAACCAAGGAAAAGGAGTTAAAAGAAAAGCTCCTAGCGGAAGTTATCGCTAGAGTATTTAGAGGCGGAGCAGGCTTAGAAGAAGGCTAAAAAGAAAATAGATAAGCTACTAGTCTATATTAACTTTGGGATTAATAGTATCTTATATACTAAGCCTTGATCGATTCTACTTGCTTCTATTATAGTACGATTAATAGAGCCTTTATTCGACGCTTATACCTCCTATATATTCCTATCGTCCCCTACGACCTCGAGCAGCTTAAGACTATCGTTAGGGGAGATCACTAATATAATATACCTTGCTCTAGATATCGATAGTTATAAGCAAAAGAGGGTATTCCTCTACGTTATTAACTAAGTAGAGGATATTATCCTTAGAAGACCCTAGATAAGGGCTAAACAAGTAGAAGTTATACCTACGAGAAACGAGATATATAGGCTTTTAAGGTTAGTAGTCAAGGAGCAGAGCTATAATAAGGGGGTCAACTTCCCTATATAATAATATATAGCAAGCGTTTAGAGCCCTAGTTTATAGGGCAAGACGATACCGCCCCTCTAACTAGAAGGGGGCATACGAATTTTTTTAGCAAGCCTTATAGATATCGAGAAAGCCCTTGCCCTAAAAAAGTATAGCGACCCTTATAAGAAGCTGCTAAGCTACTACTATAACTTCCTTCCTCTATTCGACTAGATATAAGCCGACTAACTCCTACTATATTAAGTAGGTATCGACTAAAAATCCCTTAGAAAAGGATATAATGCTAGGATAAGACCCCTCCCTAGGACCCTATATAGTATATTGTATAAGGAATTAATCGTCTTGGAAGACCTTTATAGAGCTCCTAGATAAGAACTTCATCTAGGCGAGTAGCTCTCCTACTTTAGCGCTAATACTATTCGTTAAGAAGCTAGGGGCGGCCTCTTTTCTATATCGACTATTAGGTTGAACGAGATACCTAGAAGGATTGTACCCTCTTCCCTTAATTACTAAGACATTAAGGTCCCTATCTAAGCAAAGTGTTTTACGAAGCTAGATATAATTGCCGCCTTCTATAAGATCCGAATCAAGGAAGGAGAAATGGAAAATAGCATTCTATATATAGTATAGGCTATTCGAATAGCTAGTTACCCCTTTAGCCTAATAGGCGCCCTAGCTACTTTCTAATAGTATATCAACTATATACTATAAGACTACCTAGACGAGTTCTTTAGCTTATATCGACGATATATTGATCTATTTAGATGGCTCCCTCTCTAACTATGGGAGAAAGTCAAGAAAGTTATAAAAAGGCTCCTCGATATAGGCTTATAAGTTGATATTAACAATATATATTTGAGGTCAAGGATTAAATATCTAGGGTTTATTATAAAGCTAGTAAGGGCATTCGGGCTAATCCTAAGAAGATTAAGGCTATAGAGTTATAGGAACGCCCCTAAACTATTAAAGGGGTCTATAGCTTCCTAGGGTTCGCTAACTACTACTACGACTTTGTCCCTAGGTTCTCTAATATAGTAATTCCCCTAATAGCCCTAACGAAGAAGGGTATCCCGTTCATCTAGTTACTATAATACGAGGAGGCTTTCTAATAGCTAAAGGCCCTCCTAATTAGAGCCCTAGTCCTAGCGTAATAGGACCTAGAGCGAAAGATAGTAGTAGAAATAGACTTATTAGGGTACGCTATCGGGGGTGCCTCTCCTAGTATAACAACGAGGGAGTCCTATACCTAGTTGCTTTCTTCTTAAAGAGGAATAGCCTAGCCAAGTGCAACTACCTAATCTATAATAAAGAGCTTTTAGCTATTATAGTATTTAGAGTAGTAGGATGCCGAGCTATAGAGCGTCCCCTCGTTCGAGGTCTAGATAGACTATAAGAACCTTAAATACTTCTAAAAGAAGCGATAGCTAAGTAAGAGGCAAGTTCGATAGGTAGAGACCCTGCCTAGTATAACTTTAGGCTGAAATACGGCCTAGGAAGGAAGCTATAGTTCTAGACGCCCTCTTGAGGAGAGAATAAGATATGCTAGCGGACAAGTTCGATAAGCGCCTTGCTAGGCGATGCTTCTAACTATTAAAAGCCTAGAGGAGCCGCATCTTAGTATACTAAACCTAAGTCTAGGCTCTCCTATTAGTAATAGGGAAGGAAAGAACTATACCTCCCTCTAGATAGACGACGACGAGCGCTAGTTTAGACCTGGCCGATATCGTAATAGTTCGAGCGAGATATACCTTCATTAAGAATAGCGATCAAGATAGAGAGATAGACGATATAGCGAATAAATTAGACCCTCTAGTTAACCCCTTTATAGAAGAGCCTTTAAAGGGGTTATAGGACTAGGCACTATAGGCCAATAACGGTACTAGCTAATTCGCTAGCTCCTAGCGGAAGTCGTCGCTAGGAGTATTTAGAGGTGGAGTAGGCTTAGAAGAAGGCTAAAAAGAAAATAGATAAGTATAAGAGACGAGCAATATATAGGCGAGGCTAAGGGCGCTAGCAAATACTTAATTCTGCTAATCGAAAGCTGAGGAGGAGAGAGGGAAAGGTAGGAATATAGGCTACGCGATATATAGGAAAAGGGGGAACCCCCTGCTAGGAAGCTATTCCTAGTATAGAAGCGCACCTATAACCCTAACCCTAGGTACGCCTTAGGTACGCCTTAGGTATGCCCTCCGTTATAACCCCCCCCTTAAAAAAGCTCGCCTCGAGCTTTTCCAGCTATAAAGGTCGAAATAGCGCTCTAAGCCCTATTGCTAAGCCAATTATACGATTATCGTTTTAGGGCCTTATTTCTTCTATTACGAGCGCTATAGGCGCTGGCCCCTAGCTACTAGCCTATCGTCATCCGGTGAGGTTCTATATACTAGTCCTCGGCCGCGGCCAGCAACTACTCGTTGAGCTATATTAGGGGCCTAGCCTAGTCTAGATAGTTATCGTAGAATCGCTTTAGGGCTACTAGCGTATTCTAGAAGTCTAACGCTAGATACTAAGCTAGGTCTAGGTCCTAGCTACGCTACTAGGCTTAGTACTAGCTTACTATAATAGGTCCGGCTAGCTAGGATCCTTTCGACCTCCTATTCCTCTTAGCCTACTATATCTTTACTAGGCAGATTCTTAGCAGCTTACCCTAGCAATAGGTTGTTTAGGTACTACTATAGCTAGTCGGCTATAAATTTAGTTGATCTACGCTAGGATTCTAGGAGCTCGAGGTAGTAGGCCCTAGTAGTAGTCTTCTTAAGGATCCTATAGTATTGCTATATAATAGGGAAGGAAAGCTTATTACTTAAACCACTAGTTAGTTCGGGGGACTACTTAACGATAACTATATAGTCGCCGACGTTGAAATCTAGCTTATAGCGGTATCGATTTACTTATGCCGCCTATTCCTCCTAGGCCTTTATAATTATCTATTAGGTATAGTCGACGTAGCCTTAGATCTAGCGGGCTACCTCTTACGCCGATTCGTAGTTTAGTTGCTCCCAAGGGTCGTCGAAATCCTACATTTAGGATTCCTAGTCAAATAGCATCGGCATTAGGAAGCCGAAAACCTTGTATAGCTATAAACTAGTACTATTATATAGAAGGCCTATCTAGATAGCGTCGAGGGCTAGGATCGTATAAGACTAGTTATCTTGAAAGTGGCTGACAAATGGCCTTAGCCGCTAGTTGATATACTAGTTAAGGTTCTCGACTTGCCTAGTAGTCTAGGAGTACCCTGCTATTGCTAGCTTCTATTTAATCCCAAGGATCTAGGATAGCTCGTTAGTAAATTCGGCTCGGAATTATAGTCCCTGGTCCCTAATGATCTCCTTTAGTAAGCTATATACTCGATATAGGCCCTCGTAGTATATCTTTACTATATCGTAGGTAGTAGTACTTCTCTTATAGAATAGTCTATAATGCCTTCGTCAGTCGATCGATTATAACCAACGCGTTATTATAACTATAGTAGTCTAGTAGCAGTTCGTTGAAATCTATAACTAAGCATTACTAGGCCTATTATAGCGGCGGGATTAGCTATAATAGCCCTAGGGTCTTATCACGTAGGTACTTCGATAATCGGTATAGTATATAGTTGTCGACGAAGATCCTAATGTCGCCGCTTATCCTTAGCTACTAGTACTAGGCGGCTACTAGCTTCTTGGTCTTGCTCTAGCCGGGGTACGCCGTAACTAGTCGGCTATATACCTCCTAGATGACCTGGGTCCTTAAGTGCCCGGCCGCGGGTGTAACGGTCTCAGGAGTGTATTTCAACTATCTGATAACGACTCTACGAGTATATCCAATCTTGGAGAAAAGAAGAAGAAGAAGAAGAAAGAAAGGGAACGAGGAAGAGGGGAAGGATATAGCAAAGTAGGTGACGTGGCCTCTACCTGACTAGAGGAAGGCAACAACCCGAAAGAGGCAGGCATAATAGGGGTCGCTGCCAGCGATATTAGTGTTGACGTTTAGGGGCAGGGGCGCGTACGAGGGTTAGGGGTTGGCCGAGGGTGGCCGAGGCCTGCCTAGAGCTTAGCCTGTTATATTACCCCCCTCCCCTCCTAGGGGAAGCATCGCTTTCTATAATCTTTCTATAGGTAGCCTCAAACTAGTCCAATGCTTCTATTTCTAGGAAGGCGCTTAAAGGTTCCTATATAGGTTATATGTAGCCTACCTACTTGACTTGCACTCTAGTTCCGGCTCTTATTATCTTAGCTTAGAGGATTTCTTCAACTTGCTATTCCTTCTCGCTATCTAGGCTATCTTCTAGTACGATTGCTAGAGGTTAGGTATCATCCTGCCTCTATAATAGTAGTAGGTCATCGCTAGCTCTCTTCAACTATATAATATAGAAGATATTATAAATGCCTAGCGGTATATCTAGGCGGCAGGCGTAGGAGCTAATTAGTTCTATAACTATATATTTAGCGTTAAGCTAGTCGAGCTTCTTCGAAGGCCGGCTAGTCTTGACATTCCTTAGGCGGAGCTAGACCTTATCTCCTATATAGAACTATTCAGCTACTTGCTAGTCTCGGTTTACATACTCTTCCTACCGCTCCTATACGGCAGCCATCGTAGCTTATACTACTTCTATTGCCTCTTTGAGCTTAGCGACGAAAGCTTCTCTATAGGCTACTAGGGACCTTCTAGTAATCTATAGTCCTTCCTACCCTCTAGATAGGTCAAGAAGATCTATATCGTAGCTATATATTAGGAAAAAGGGGCTGATTCCTATCGATATGTCACGAACCAACTATATATTGCGGCCGGGTAGGACCAACCGGAAGCAAGTAGAGCCAATCAAGGGTGATACGGAGGCTGAGCAATGCAAGAGGATTAGTGATGCTAAGAAAATAAGCTAGCGGCAGGGATCAGTATAGATCAATGAATGAGCGTAACTAAGCTAGAGGCTTAGTTAGGATTAGTAACTAAGCTAGACCAAGCTAATAGGAGGAAGCTTGTATATAGATTACGATCTTTAAGCCTATAGGCACTATAGTAGCTTCCTTAGTAAGCAATTAGAGTTCTAGTCTTCTAGGAACTTGCGAGGACAATTACTCTATATATTATTATAGACCTTTTAGCTCTACCAAATAGTTATCCTGACCCTAGATATACCTTTAGGAGTCCTCTTAGATATAGGGATAGACCATTCGTTATACGTTGCTTACTCTACCTTTTGTCTATTACGGACTTGATTAAAGGTATATAATTACTATTATAGCTCCTAATATCCTGAATACGCCTATTCCTTCGACCCTAAGCGTCACTACTCTAACGGCAGCCTAAGTTTAGCAGATGCTTAGACCTATCTAAGAGCGTATTGCTTAGCTCGAGGCTAAGAATGCTCGGCTCTAGGCGGCGCTACTATTAAAGCCAAACTCGAGGCTCTAGCCAAGTACAGAGGCGGTAAGGACGAACTTGCTAGATAGCTTATCTTAATGAAAGCCTACTTCTTGTATTACCCTAAGCGTTTCGCTAATAAGGCTTAAAAGGTCGGCTTCGTAGCCTTACACTTAGAGGGAAGAGTACTTAAATAGTTCGAACCAACTCTTAACGACTACCTAAAGAACTAGGATGAGGACGACTAGGACGAATTCACTTAGTAGGTCTTTAGCAAACTATAATAGGTTCGAGGAGGAGCTCTATAAGGTATTTAGAGATATAGATAAGAAGCTCTATATATAGGAACGACTCGTATAACTTCGATAGACTAAGTCGGCTACGAACTATACTACTTAGTTCTAGTAGGACTCGCTTTTAACTAAGATCAACGAGGAGGGCCTTATATAGTTGTTCTACAATAGTCTTAAGGAAGAGGTTAAGGACGAGCTATATAAAGTCGATAGGCCGGACTTACTCGACGAGTATATTACTATAGCAATCAGGATCGACGATCGCTTATACTAGCGTAAGCAGTAGTATAGGGGTAGAAGCGGTATAGCTTAGGCTAATACTAGGGCGAACGTTGGATAGAAGCGTTAGTAAGTAGTATATTATATAGTACGTACTTAGGTATAAAGATATAGACGCTATCTAGAAGTAGGGTAGAAGTAAGAGGAAGGATAAGTCTTAAGTCACTTGCTTTAACTATAGTAAGAAGGGATACTTTAAGTAGGAATGCCGATCCCCGAAAAAGGAATAGAAGCCTATCCAGGCCAAGAGACTACTATTATCAATAAGTATACTAGAGTAGTTAAGGTCAGCTATTACAAGTATACTTTTAACGATAGACTTAGCGATATTATAGAAGTCGACTCCAAGGGAGAATATTACTATAGCAATAATAGGCTTTTTAAGAAGAAGTTATTGCTAGAGTATAGCGGTATACTTACGCTACTAGGGCCTAGACTACTATTAGCGACCTAGGAACACTAGCTCGATAAAACAACTAGGAAGTTAACGACGACTATAATACTAAGTATACCAATAGCGATATTAGCGATATATAGCTAGACAATATAGTTGAAAACTAGCTTATATTAACTCAAGGCTAAGGTTAAGTACCTTCGAGCTAGGTACTAGACTAATAAGGAATAGATAGTCAATCTAGAGGAGTATTGTAAAAAGCTCTACGACGAAATCCTTTAGTAGTAGGACCTATAGGTTTAGAAGTAGGACGGACTACTACTTATAGGAAAGAGCTAGATCCCTAAGACCTATATCTATAACCTAGTAGGAATTCAGGAAGGCCGAAGCAGCTATATAAAAGGAATGACGATAAATCCCATATAGCGGTAGTACTAGTAGTAGTATATATACGTTAGTAATAGGAAAACTATAATAGAAGTTATATAGGACGGCTTCGAGCTAGAAGTCCCTACTATCGAGGGGGATATCTTTAGATCTATCCTTAGAACCCGAATTATATTAGGATTCTATAGTTCTAGTATATTATAGACGGATATCGTTACTACTTTAAGGAGAAGTACGACTACAATACTAGCCGATTCGATTCGTCAAAGTTAATAGTCAACTAGAGGCTATTACCTAGGCATTCGATTATAGCGAAGGAGGATTAGGAAGCCTTTAGAACTTCTATAGAAGATATACTAGTATACTTTATATAATACCGAAACGAGTATAGCTAGAACTATATAGATAGCGTAGGTTCATTAAGCAGGACTATAGCAATTGTCCTAGCTAGGATTATTATTAGCATGCTTAGTATAAGATCGATGATCTCGAGAGCCTCCGCTAGATATAAGGAAGGCGAGAATAGAATCGCCTATATAAGCGGAAAAAGGAGACTATTAACCTAGAATAGGAAGTCAAATATAAGGAATAGCTCTAGGAGAATCAAATACTTGATGCTATAAGCCAAGGTACGGATAGGGACGCCTTAAAGTACTAGGAGAGCTTAGGAAATGGCTTAGAGCCTTTCGAGGGGCCTAGATATAAATAAATCAACAACTTAGGAAAGCTATACGACGCTAGAAGAGTTGGTATAGATAGAGGGCTTTCTATAATCTCCTAGCAAGCCTATAAGAGGTTACTACAATTTAGAATTAGGATAACAAACCTAATAAGGAATTTAGGTTATAGTACACTAGAAAGGATTCTAGGTACTAATATTAGTAGATGGAGGGTTACGACTTAACCTTATCTTACTAATATTCGTCAATAGGCTTAGGATTCCTTAGAGGATCAAGGAAGGAGAGTTATATATCATTAAGGGACTATTCCTAATATATAGGTATAATGAGAAATAGAACTACTTAATATTGAGGTAGAAAGCAAGACTACCTAAATAGTATTTGATATTATAGATATAGGACTGGACAAGGATATATATTTAGGCGCCTATAGTATAGGGATTACGACCTAGATATCGATTAGAAGGGAGATAGCTATCTACGACCTTAAGAAAAGAGGGAGTATCTAACTAATCTAATAAGAAGTATAGACGAAGGATTATAAAGGAATGGAACACTAAAAAGAGTGTTATTATAGATCTACTATATAAGACGGACGGGGATAGAACAGATCCTATAGACTTAGGAAGAAGCGGTAGTCACTAGGGTTAAGAGCATTATATAAAACGATAGAAGAAGATATAGGCGAAATAAGAAGTAGCTATAATCTAGTCGATAAACGAGGATAGCTTATATTAAAAGCTAGCTTATAGAACTCGAAGCGGCGAGTATAGAGTTAGGCATTAACAAGTTTATATACTACGAAGGTATAACGAAGAATATAGAAATAGGTAGGATCCTAGACGACTATAAGAGGCATCTAATATTCGAGGTAAAGTATCTTAAAGGGCTACTAGACTATAGACCTTAGGATTACGAGATTAAGCTTAAGGAAGGAGCCTAGTTAAAGTTTTTCAAGGTATATTTTAATAAAAAGCAGGATGCTAAATTAAGGAGATATCTTAAGAAGAACCTCAAGATAGGGTATATTAGACTATCAACATCGCTAGTAGGATACCTAGTCTATTCGTTCCTAAGAAAAACGAGGAGCTCTAGATATATATAGACTACCGATAGCTAAATGAATAGATAGTGAAGAATCGGTATCCCCTACCTCTAATTTCATACCTATAGGATCAGCTAGCAGGAGTACGATACTTTATATATCTTGATCTACTAACTATATATACCTATATTTATATTAAGGAGGGTAATAAGTAGAAGACAGCATTTTGGATACCTTATAGATATTACAAATACCTAGTTATACTATTTAGACTAACGAACGTACTAGCAATATTCTAAGCTATTATTGATTATATAATTCGAAATTGCTACGATAGGTTTATAGTCTATTACCTAGATAATATTCTTATCTACTCTAAGATACTCGAGGAATATAAGAAATACGTTAAGGAGATACTCGACGTATTCTATAAATATAAGCTCTTAGTTAATAAAGAGAAGAGCGAGTTCTATATTAGGAAGATAGTATTCCTAGGATTCGAGATCTCGCTAGGGGAGATTCGGATCGAACCTAAGAAAATCAAGGTAGTTAAGGACTAGCCTATACTAATAAACGCTATAGAAGTAAGAGGATTTATTAGATTTACCAACTTTATTAGAATATTTATTAGGAACTTTAGCGATATCGTAAGACCTCTATATAAGCTTATAAAGAAAGATACGGTCTTTAGATAGTAGGATAAATACGAGCGAGCTTTTATAATAATTCGCGACGCGATTATTATAGATCCTATACTTATATTGCTAGATCTAAGGAAGTAGTTCGAGGTCGAATTAGACGCTTCGGACTTTATAATTAGAGTATAACTTAGTTAGAGAGATAAAAATAGTAAGCTTATCCCATTGCGTTCTTCTCTAAGAAGCTCTAAGGACCTTAGAAGAACTACCCAATATATAATAAAGAGCTACTCGCTATTATCGAAGTATTTAGAGAATAGAGATTATATCTTAGTAGTATAACCTATAAAGTATAGGTTTATATAGACTATAAGAACCTAATATACTTCGCTATAATAAAGGAGTTGATAAGCGGACGATATATCTACTAGGCAGGATTCCTATCCTAGTTCAACTTTATAATCTACTATAAGAAAGGCTCGAAGAATATATAAGTAGATGCCTTAAATAGAAGGATAGATCACTTCAATAGAATTACTAAAGTAATACTACTATTATTTAGACAATAGCTAGATAGTTCATTAAAGTATAAATCCTAACTAACTAACGACTATAAAGTTGCTATATCTTAGCAATAGAGGATAGAGCCCGATATATACCCTCTATAATAGATCTTAGAGTATTGCGCTATCTTTAAGGGAAGAACGTTAGGAGGGATAGCAATAGACGTTAGATATCCTAAACTAGATCGAGGAATAGGAATAGGATTGCTACGACCTTAGAGAATAGGGAGTCTACTAATAAGGGAATGCTCTTTAGTATAAGGGTAAGGCCTATATCGACGCATTATAATATAACTTCCTCATTCAAGAAATCTATAAGTCAAAACTCGGAGGATACCTAGGCATTGCTAAGACTATTTAAAGGTCAGATAGCATTACAACTTTCCTAAACTTCTAAAAGTTATAGTAGAAGTCGTTAGCAAATACTATATTTATAAAAAGGCAAAGGCCTTACGATATAAACCTTATAGCCTTTTACAACATTACTAGTTGCGGAACGACTATAGAGTTTAGTTATAATAGACTTTATTATAAAGCTACTAGTCTTAGAAGATATAACGATAGGAGTAAAGTATAATAGCATCCTTATAGTAGTAGATCGACTTACTAATAGATATACTTCCTCCTATATAAAGAGACCTAGATGGTAGAGCAACTTATAGATAATCTATAGGAATATTACCTTAGTCTATAGATAGCTAAGGAGTAGATTATAGATGAGATACTAAGTTCGTTTCAAAATTTTAGAAGGCTCTAATGACGAAGCTCGGAGTTAAGAGCAAGCCTTCGTTAGCCTACTACCTTAGATAGATAGATAGATAGAACGGATAAACTAGATTATCGAACAATACCTATAGTATTATATTAACTTTCAATAAGACGATTAGGTTAGCTTATTACTAGTCGCTTAACTTATATATAATACATATTACTAAGACTATAAAAGTTATACTATTCTTCGTAAACTTTAGTTAAAGCAGACTTACTAGGGGCTAGAAGTTATAGTACCTAGGGCAAGTTAAGGTAGAGCAAATGCACGCTCTAATAATAGGCTAAAGTAGGAACTCGAGTTCGTTAGGGACTAGATAAAGTAGTACTATAATAAGAATCGGCTCGAGGGACCTCGCCTAGAGAGGGGAGACAAAGTCTACCTTATCTTATAGAATTTATAGATAAAACGACTATCGAAGAAACTCGACTTAAAAAGATTGGACTATTTAAGATTAAGGAAAAGGTCGGAAATACTAACTATCGACTATTTTACTAGCAATAATAAGGTTATAGATAAACGTCTTTTATATTTCACTTTTAGAACTAGTACCTAGGATATTAGCTCGAGACCAATATCGAGGCTAAAGAAAGAAGAAGAATAGGATATTGAAGAAATTCTCGATTCTTGGCTTAATAGTAGACAACTAGAATACCTCGTTAAATAGCTAGACTTTAGGTATGAAGATAACTTATAGGAACCTATCAAGAACCTCTACTACTAAGAAATTAGAGGAGTTCATTAGAGGAACCCTAATCGACTAAAACCAAAGGACTAGTAGTATCGTTGAACTAACTAACTATAGAATTAGGAGGAGGGAAGCTCAAACCTGCGAAATCCTAGTCAACAACTCTAAAAGCGCCTAGTATAAACCTACCCAACTAAGGACTGCTCTTTAATATAACTAGAGGATCTAGAGGAGGCTTGGAAGTAGAGAAGCTATTATTATCTTCGTCTAGAGCTTGAATCCTATAGCGAACTAGAGCAGAACCCCGCTCTTAAATCTTATTCTATTAATAACGAGACGGTTTAAACGACTTAGGAGCGTATTAGTTGCTCTTCTACTCGTTTAATCTAATTTTAACTTGCTTTTTCGTAGATATATTCCTCGTCACTTCAATATTAGAACTATAGTAGGAAAAGGGATAAGGAGGACCTATAGGTATCTACTATATCGATCTATTATAAGGTACACTAGTAGATATAATGCAGGTAATAGGAAGAATTAGGCGACTTGATATATAGGAGCTAGGCTTCGCCTTAAAATAGCGGGTATATAGCATCTCGTTAGGATAACCGTATTACTCGATCTTAGTAATTAGATATAGCGCTCTCGAGTTGTATTACGATCGCGCTTCTTAATACGGCTCGCTATAGTTAGTAGGATAGGGAAGATATAAGGGAGAGGCCTTACCAGGACAATATACTAATAGAAGGGGCTATTAGCGCTATTTGAGGTATACGATTAGGTCTTTTAAGACGAAAGACGTTGAGAAGGGGCATCGTATATAAACCAACTATATATTGCAGCCGGGTAGGACCAACTAGAAGCAAGTAGAGCTAATCAAAGGTAATATAGAGGCTAAGCTAAATAAGAGGATTAGTAATACTAAGAAAATAAGCTAGCGGCAGGGATTAGTATAGATCAGTGAATAAGCGTAACTAAGCTAGAGGCTTAGTTAGGATCAGTAACTGAGCTAGACAAGCTAATAGGAGGAAGTTATATATAGATCACGATCTTTAGCCTATAGGCACTATAGTAGCTTCCTTAGTAAGCAATTAGAGTTCTAGTCTTCTAGGAACTTACGAGGATAATCACTCTATATATTGTTGTAAATTTTAGCTCTACCAAACAGTTATCCCGACCCTAGATACACCTTTAGGAGTCCCTCTTAGACGCAGGGACAGACCGTTCGTCATACGATATTGTAGTTTGGTTGTTAATAGCCAATATTACTATAGGCAATAGGTCTACCTAGTTATCTTGCTAGTATATCGTATAGTAGCAAAGGTAATGCTCTAGTACTTAGTTAGCTTGTTCCATTACGCTATCGGTTTCTAGGTAGAAGGCTATTGACAACCCCTAGGTGATCTTAAGGAGCTTACAAATCCGTTTCTATATAAGACTAATAAACTAAAGGGCCTCTATCTAAGACAATCGCTAAGGGAGACTATAATGCCGAATCAGGCATTTAAGTAGCCGTCCGGCTACTACTTTGGTCATTGTCAATGCTATTACCTTGAATATTATACTCTTTAATAGGTGGTTAGTAACGACTATAATCGTATCTGCCTAGTTAGGGCTAGATAGGGGTAATCTAGTAATAAAATCTATCAAAATCTTGTTCTAAATTCGTCAGAGATAGGTAGTAGCCTTAATAAGCCTCTTCGCTTCTCTCTCTATATCGCTATCCTTCTATAAACGTCGTAGTTCTAGAGGAACTTCGGACATCTTGGCTAAAGCTAGGCCAAATAAAGTTGCGGGCAATTAATAGTTTAGTAAGGTCTCTATCTAGGTAACTAGAGAGAGCCGAGTCGTATATCTCTTAGATAATTCAAGTATATATAGTATGGAGAATAGGACCTAAATCCGTCCCCCTAATAGAGTCGTTTTCCTTCGTCGATCGAATACTCGGAAATCGAGATAGGTAATCTCTACTACGAGGGTAATTGTCTTTCGCCCTCTCTAACTATCTAGCGAATTAGCTAGTACCGGTTATTTACTTCTAGTCTTTAGTTCTAAAGGTCCTTAAGTAGGCCTTCGGCGAATAGGTCTCTAGTAGGTCTAACTTATTAGCATTGTCATCACCTTCTCTATCCTAGTCGCCCGCCCTTATAAATCCTATATTAACTTTCGTCTCTAGCTAACTAGAGGGGGACTCTAATTCTCCTATAGCCGCTATATTTAGGAGGGTCTTAATCTAGGCTCGATATATAGAGATATAGCCTCTCTAAGCTTTTAGTAACTAGAAGTAGCGCCCCGCTAGACGCTTATCAAATCTATTAGCCAGCATATCCTATTCTCTCCTCAAGAGACGTCTAGAACTACTACTTCCTTACTAGGCCGATACCTTAGCCTAAAGTTATAATAGGCGAGGATTTCCACCTAATAGACCTATCTCTTACTTAACTACCGCTTCTTCTAAAAGTATTTAAGGTTCTTATAGTCTGTCTAGATCTCGAAGGACGGTATACTTTATAGTTCTATATCCTATTATTTAAGGTATCGTACGACGGCTAGGAGCTCCTTATCATATACTAGGTAGTTGTACTCTACTACGTTGTTCTTCTTCGAGAAGAAGGCTATTAGTCGTAAAATTCCCTGTTATTATACTAAGAAAGTGCTCCTCTAATTGCGTACCCTAAGGAGTCTATTTCGACTACTATCTTCTAGTTAGGGTCCTACTAGGCTAAGATAGGGGCATTAATAAGGAGGGTCTTAAGTTACTTAAAGGCTTCCTTATATTAAGGTCACTAGATAAAGGGAACTCCTTTCTTAGTAAGGGCAGTTAAGGGCATCGCTACTATTAAGAAGTTCAGGATAAACTCTTAGTAGTAGTTGGCAAATCTAATAAACCTATAAACTCCCTTAATAGATTTAGGATACTTCTACTATTTAATTGCCTTAATTTTTTCTAGATCGATATAGATCCCCTTCCTAGCTTCGACGATGAACCCTAGATATTTTGACGCTCTTCGCCTCAAAGTTATATTTATCGATATTAATTTAGAGACCCGCCTCTTAGAGTTTCTTTATAACTATTTTAACTTCCTCTAGTTGGAGCAAGAACTATTAGAGTAGATAATAAATATCTATATATACTAAGTAGAACTCGTCGAGGTACTCCTATAATATCTTATTAATATAGCGCTAGAAGGTAGCTAGTATACTAGTTAGGCTAAAGGGGGTAACTAGCCATTTATAAAGCCTATATCTTATATAGAAGGCCGTCTTCTACTTGTCTCCCTCCTTGATCTAGATCTTATAAAATATAGCAATTATATCTAGCTTTATAAGCTACTTCGCCTTTAATAGAGACCTAATAGTCTCATTGATTAGGGAAGTAGATATCGTCCTTATATATAATGGCATTCAACCTATAGTAATCAATATAGAAGCGTAGTCTACCTCTAGGCTTCCTAATAAATAAAATAGGGCTAAGGCTAATAAGCTACTTACCTAGATGAAGTTCTTATCAAGAAGTTCTATAAGGTTTTCTATAGGATGATCAATTCCTCTCTCGATATCCTATAAAGTAGCTCCTAAAGTAGGAGCTTTTCTTGTCTATTCTCGTCCTTTTCTAAGGGAATTTCGTAGTCTACCCTAGTCGTAGGTAGCAGCTAGTCTATAGCATTTTAGTTAAAGAGGGGAAGGAATTTATAGTAGTATTATAGCAGCTTCTATCTAGGGTCTCTATACTTCTTTAGTACTAGGGCTTTCTCGATATCTACTAGGCTAGCTACAAATATCCTAATAGGCTCCTTCTAGTTAGGGCAGGTTCTCTAGGTTCTTCTAGCTCTCTTTATAAGAGCTCTAAATACTTACTAATTATTAGGAGACTAATAAGGTAGCTCCCTCCTCTTAGCTCCTTTCCTTAATTACTAGCCCTAAGGTCCTAATCTTTAATTCCTTCTAAGAGGGGAAATAGTTATATCCTTAGCATCTATCTATAGTCGCCTAAGAATAATATCGTCCTTCTAGTCTAGGATAATGTAAAAGAAGACGCGTTATTTTTATACCTATCGATATTAGTATCTATATAGGCTATATACCGAATAAGGCCTTTAACTATCATTGACTTGCTTAAGGTCGTATAGTAATAGGAATATATAGGAGGCAATACGTTTCGCGAAGGAGAGACTAATAGTAGCGTAAGACAAATGTCTATCGATAAAGGCTTTAGTATAATAAGTTCTATTAATGCTAATATTAATATAAATAGGGGGCTATCTATCTTCTTCTCTATTCTCTTCTATTCCCGTACTACCTAAGTACTCCTAATAACGACTTCTACTAGGAGCTAATCTTTTAACTCCTTATGCTTTCCTCCTCCTAGTTAGAGGAATCCCTATCTATATCTACTAGATCTTCGATCCTTAGGAGCTTAGGGTACGATTTCTTAATATAAGCCTAGGTTAATATACTAGGACGCTATAGGGGAAGAAGTGGGTATTCTATAATCCAATATCCCTTCCTTCTACATTATAGATACTACTTCTCTTTATAGCGTAGCTCTATTTCCTTCTTATTAGCCTATTTCACTCGCTTGCCAACTAATTCCTTGTTCTATTTCTATATCGCCCGGCTAACCCTTATAGGCTCCTAATCTATTGTATCTTTTAGGGATGCCTATATACTTGTCGTTCTAATGCTTTGCCGCTCTCTAGTTAAAAGGAGGGTTCCTTACTTATAGGAATATAGGGGTAGCCTTATCTATCCTCCTCTAGTTAGACCTTCAGGCATCGATATTAGCCCCTAGGAGGTAAAGTTCTTGAACGAATCCTAGGTAGTCTACTAGGAGGTAGAGTATTGAAACGAGAAGATCCTTTATCTCTTTGTTAAGGGTCTTCCTAAGGTAGTTGATCTAAATAGCGTTGTACTATATAGCTCCTCCTATATTAGTAAGCTACTTCTTAAATCGTAGGTAGAACGCTATGAATAACTCCGTTTTGCCCTAGGTCATCTAGTCTAAGTTATTAAGGGTATACTAGGCGATATTAGGATCCTTATACGTTGTAGTCAGGTATTGAAGAAAGGCTATAGGGTTGCGAGCGCCCTCTAGGCTACTACTCTCGTAGAAAGCGGCTACCATCGACTATAGTAAGTCCCCTAGCCTAGAGTAGATATAAGTAAACTAATTAGCGGCGGTACCCAATAAGTAGCTATCTGTGACGGAGAGCGCACCCAGGCGCACCCAAGGCGCACCAAAGGCGCACCCAGGGTTGGGGTTGTAAGTGCGCTTCCGCACTGGGAATAGCTTCCTGGCAGGGGGTTCCCCCTTTTCCCACGCATCGCGGGGCCTGTATTCCTACCTTTCCCTCTCTCCTCCTCAGCTTTCGATTAGCAGAATTGAGTAGTATTAGCAGCGCCTTCGAGCCTCGCCCATATATTGCTCGTCTCTCACACTATCCGTATATAGTTTTCCTTCTATTTCCAACCTCTAGTTTCGATACTTCTTCTAGTTCCTATCGAAATATAGAGGATCTAGGAGCATCATCTTCTTCTTTGTCTAGCTAGAAGGCAAGGCTAATATAATAGTCGCTATAGGTAGTAGTAGAGGTGTCGTTACCTATAGGGTAGTCTCGAAGGTTAGGGCGGACTAGGTTTGTAGGGAGGCGAGGCCTTCCTGGATAGCTTGGATATATATCTAGTATATCTCGCTCTCTATAGCTTAGCGATTTTCAATTTCGACTAGGCGCTAGCTCTAGGCCGAAAGCTGTTAGAGGATCTAAGTTAGGGTAGTAGCCTCTTAGCCACCCTCGCTAGTAGGGTTATTGTTTGCCGACATCGTGATATTCGTCCGTCAAGGCTTTCCAATATACCTCGCTATATAAAGGACTTTCCGATATACCTCACCTGCTAAGGACTTTCTAATATACCTCGTTAGATAGAGGACTTCCCAATAGTACCTCACTTGCTAAAGGCTTTCTATAATATACCTCACCTGCTAAGGACTTTCTAATAGTACCTCGCCTGCTAAGGACTTTCTAATAGTACCTCGCCTACTAAGGACTTGAAGTTCGTAATAGTATTCTGGTTGTACCTAGCTACTCGGCTCCTTTAGGCTCGAGGTCTTCGCCCTTGTAGTAAATAGTTAGAAATATAGGATTCGTAACCCTCCTATATTGCCGAAGCTTAGCCTAGGTATTACTCTATTGCCTCATTGACAATACGAGCCTTATAATTCTCGACTATCTAATTGTAGAGGATAGGAGTCCCTTCGTCAGCTCAACTAATCCTATAGGCTAGTATCTCGCTATCCGATGTATAGTTTAACTAGCTCTGAAGCTAGTATCTTACAGGCGACGTCATAGCTTACTCGGTCGTAAGCGCCGAGATATTGCTCCTCGCTTAACCGAACAAATGCCGATATCTTATAGAACCGATAGTACCTTGTCGCCTAGTTAACGACTCGGACTTGCTTTATAATAGCTACGTCTAGAGTTTCCTATAGACGGCAACGCGATTAACCTACTAGTCCTAGTAAATACTCTATTCTTGCGAAAAGTGGAAGATTAGATGTAATATAACGGTCTTAGGAGTGTATTTCAACCATCTAATAACGACTCTACGAGTATATCCAATCTTAGAGAAAAGAAGAAGAAGAAGAAGAAAGAAAGGGAACGAGGAAGAGGGGGAAGGATATAGCAAAGTAGGTAACGTGGCCTCTACCTGACTAGAGGAAGGCAACAACCCGAAAGAGGCAGGCACGATGGGGGTCGCTGCTAGCGATATTAGTGTTGACGTTCAGGGACAGGGCGCGCACGAGGGTTAGGGGTTGGCCGAGGGTGGCCGAGGCCTGCCCAGGGCTCAGCCCGTTTACAGCAGGTATAACTAGTCTACTGCTATATAGGAGTATCTAGTCGCCTAGGAGTGGCGAACTCGGAACGGCTATACGCGCCTAGTCGCGCTATTCGTCTAACTTAGGTGCTATATAGTTAGCCTCTAAGAGCTCGTCAACTAGCTAGAAACTAGAGCCTAGTAGTAGGGCAACGCCCTTATCGAGGGCTATAATCATTATAATCGTCTAGTCCTATTCTATATAGCTCTCGGTTCGTACTAGGGCGAAGATCTACATCGTATAGTACGCTTTGCGTTTAGCCTTCTATATAGGTATATCTTCTATCTTCTAGGAGAGGGCGTCGGCGGTAGTATCTCGCTTCCTAGCTAATACGTAATATAGAAGTTTATACGAGAGTAACTCGGCCTATCCTGCCTATTAGATATTCAATAGCCTCTTCGTATCGAAGTATTTCAATGCTTTATAGTTGGAGATAATTAGAAAAGGCTCTTCGCTCTATAGACTAATCAATTCGGCCCTCTAACACTATAAGGCCCGTACTATAGCTAAGAGCTCCTTGTCGTAGATATAGTAGTTGAGCTCGGCACCTTTTATCGTCTTGAAGAAATAGGCTATAGGGTGCTACTAGCCGTCGTCCTGGTTCTAGGAGAGTACTCCTATAACTACGCCTTATAAAGTATTAGTTTTAATACGGTTAGCTACTATATTAAAAGTAGGCTAGTACTAGCCTAGCGAGGAGGCGCTTCTTTAGCTCCTCAAATATATATTAGCAATCTTACGTCTAAACGAATAAGGTATTCTTCTTAATTAAGTTGGTTAGGGATAGGCGATATACCTATACTCGCGGACGAAATAGTAATAGAAGTTGTAGAAGCTAAGGAAGGATTATACCTACTTAATAGTAGTTAGGATATCCTAATTGCGGACCGCTTCTAGCTTCTAGAGGTTAGGAGTAATACCCTTAGTCCTAACGATAAACCTAAGGAATTTAGTCTCTGTAATATAGAACTCGCACTTCTTTAAGTCAGCCTATAACCTAGCCTTATATAGGCGTTCTAAAATGCGGCGAATATAGATCTCGTACTCCTCTTATATAGCTAAAAAGATCAGGATATTGTCGATATAGGTACTATAGAAGTCGTCGAGGTAGCCTATTAGCGTACTATTAATAAACCACTAGAAGGTTGTAGGTCTATTGGTTAAGCTAAAGGGCATTACTTTAAACTTGTATACGCTATACCGTATTCGAAAGGTCGTTAAGTCCTTAGATTTAAGGCTGATTCGGATCTAGTAAAAGGTTTGCCGAATATTAATCTTTATAAAGATCTTTGCTTAGGCTATTCGGGCTAGGGTTTCGTCATTAGAGGAAGTAGGTACTAGTCCTTCTTAGTTATTATATTCAGCTTATGGTAGTCGATATAGAAATGAAGGCTTCTATCGCCCTTAAGCGAATAGGATTGGGGCTACCTATAGTATATTACTCGGCTCGATGAAGCCCTTCTATAGGTTCTTAGTAATATATTTCCAGGCCGCTTCTAGCTCTTAGGCGGAGAGCCTCTATAAGCTAGTATAGCTAAGGTCTCCTAGGTTTGATTCTAGTAGGAGTTCTATCTTATAGTCTACATTTAGTTAGAATAGTAGTAGTATATCGGATTCGGCCTTACTAAATACGTCAAGGAAGTCGTAGTAATAAGCGGGCACCTATTCGAGTACCTATCAATGTAGTTGCTTATCCTCGCCCTCTAAGGTCGTTTTCAGCTCTAGGATCCTATCGATTTTATAGAGTATAGTAATGCCTATTATAGCTACGCGTAGCCCCTTTTTTAGCTGATTTACTAAAAGGCAGTAGTATTAACTACTATAATATTAGGGGGTCGGGATTTATACTAGCTAATAGCATCGCGATATAAGAGGTACGGCCCCTAGGCGTCAACGCCCTACTTTAATAGATCAACTAACGTTGCTAGCTTTAGGGGTTCTACTTCCTTAGATTACTTAGTTAGAGGAGGAAGATCCTAAAGGTTCTATTCTATCTTAGCGATAACCTTATCTTATAGCGCGGCTAGTTGAGACTTTAAGGGTTCGGCTAGCCGAAGCAAGATCGTTACTTTCTTTAGTGCTTCCTAAGTCCTAGGTTCTATATTCGTCTACGCCTCTAGTTTAGTAATTCGCTTCTTGACTATAGCTTAGCCTATCTAGCGGCGGCGGTCTTCTTCTTCTATTAGTCTTTCCTAGTATTAGATATCCTCAATATCCTTTAGGTCTAGTAGCTTTGTAGATAACTAGTCCAATTATATATTTATCTTTCTTTTCCAATTAGGGTTAGGTTCCTACTTAGGCGGGAATAGTAGTCTTCGGCGTCTATAATCGGCCAATATATTATAGAAGTCGAGCTATTTCTAGCCGATAATAACTTTATATAATAAGTCGACGACGGTTAGCTATTCGTTCTTAATCGTTCGATTCTAGATTATTAAGTATACTCTCAAAGCGAGATTGATAGTCTAGGAGATAGAACCGTTAAAGCCTCTAATAGGGTGAGGTTCAAAGTTAGAGAACCTCTTATAACCTAGCCGTTTAACTAGTTACTTGCCAAACTTCCTATTAACGAAGAGGTAACTATTCGTCCTATATTGACTAGAGTATTTAGATAGTCAACGAACTTCTATTAAATAATAAGATATAGGAGGTAAGAAAAGGCTCGCTACTAAGATACCTTGCGAGGAAGTCCAGATTCTTCTATACTATAGTCGATTTCATCCCTAGGAGGGAGTCAATTTTACCTAGGGTATTTAGTTTTCCAAATCGGTAAGTTCTTTATAGTAGGTATTATTCTAGCTTGCCATTACTAAATCAGGGGGCGAAGGTACTAGGTTAGATACCTATTGGACTATAGGTATATAATATAGGATTCGTGGTTAGGATTAGTAGTATTAGTAGGCTTTATAGCTCTCTTAGGGCAATCCCTTGATAGATACCCCTTTTCCTAGTAGATAAAGCAACGGCCTTCGTCGTATAGCTGCTAGATATCGTCGGCGTTTAGCTTAATAGGCCTAGGGTTTAGGCGATTACTATAACGATTATCACCTCTACTATATATACTATACATAGATTCCTAGCATAGCTCCGTCGTCTAGCCTATAGCCTACTTATTAATTAAGGCGATATTCGAATATAATGTAGCAAACTAGTAAAATCGACTATAGGATCTATATATAGAAACATTACTATAGTCTATAGTATAGGGTAAGTCGGCTATAGAATTCAGCCTTCTACTTAGACTTATTATAGTGTGACGAACGGTCTGTCCCTACGTCTATAGAGGGACTCCTGAAGGTTGACTGGGGTCGGGATGACTGTTCGGTAGCCAAAAGGTCTACAACAATATATAGAGTGATTATCCTTACAAGTTCCTAGAAGACTAGAACTCTGATTGCTTACTGAGGAAGCTACTAAGTGCCTATAGGCCTAGAGATCGTGATCTATATATAAGCTTCCTCCTACTAGCTTAGTCTAGCTTAGTTACTGATCCCTACTAAGCCTCTAGCTTAGTTACGCTCACTCACTGATCTATACTAATCCCTGCCGCTAGCTTATTTTCTTGGCACTACTAATCCTCTTATATTGGCTTAGCCTCCGTATTACCCTTGATTAGCTCTACTTGCTTCTAGTTGGTCCTACCCGGCCGCAATATATAGTTGGTTCGTAATACGATGCCCCCTCTCAACGTCTTTCGCCCTAAAAGACCTAATCGTGCTGCCTCAAATAGCGCTAATAGCCCCCTTCCATAATACTATTGTCCTAGTAAGGCCTCCCCCCCTTGCATCTTCCTATCCTACTAACTATAGCGAGCTATATTAAGAAGCGCGATCGTAATACAACTTAAGAGCGCTATATCCTAATTACTAAGATCGAGCAAGATAGTTATCCTAACGAGATGCTATATACCGCTGTTTTAAGGCGAAGCCTTAGCTCCTATATATCAAGTTGCCCGATTCTTCCTATTATCTGCATTATATTTACGCTAGTATACCTTATAATGGTTCAAATATAGTAGATGCTCGTAAGCCCTTCTTACCTTCTTTTCTACCGTAGTTCTAACATTTAGAAGTAACGAGGAATATATCTACGAAAAAGCAAGTTGATAATGAAATTGAACGAGTAGAGGAGTAACTAAGTATACTCCTAAGTCGTCTGAACCGTCTCCGTCATTAATAGAACAAGATTTAAGAGTAGGGCTCCGCTCTAGTTCGTTTATAGGATTTAGGCTCTAGATAAAGATAATAGTATAGCCTCTACTCCTAAGCCTCTTCTAGATCTTCTAGTTATATTGGAAGAGCAGTCCTTAGTTGGGCAGGTTTATACGCTAGGTGCTTTTAGAGTTATCGACTAGGATTTCGCGGGTTTAAGCTTCCCTCCTCCTAATTCTATAGTCGGTTGGTTTAACGATGCTACTAGTCCTTCGGTTTTAGCTAATCGGGGTTCCTCTAGTAGAACTCCTCTAGTTTCTTAGGGTAGTAGAGGTTCTTAACGGGTTCCTATAAGTTGTCTTTATACCTAAAGTCTAGCTACTTGACGAGGTATTTAAGTTATCTATTATTAAGTTGTAAATCGAGAATTTCCTCGATATCCTATTCTTCTTCTTCGTCTTTAGCCTCGATATCCGTCTCGAGCTATACGTTCTTAGGTACTAGTTCTAAAAGTGAAATATAAAAGACGTTCGTCTATAACCTTATCGTTACTAGTAAGGATAGTCAATAGTTAGTATTTCCGACCTTTTCTTTAATTTTAAATAGTCTAATCTTTTTAAAGTCGAGTTTCTTCAATAGTCGTTTTATCTATAAATTTCGTAAGATGAGGTAGACCTTGTCTCCCCTCTCTAGGCGAGGTCCCTCGAGCCGATTCTTATCGTAGTACTACTTTATCTAGTCCCTAACGAATTCGAGTTCCTGCTTTAGCCTATTATATAGAGCGTATATTTGCTCTACCTTGACTATTGCCCTAGGTACTATAACTTCTAGCCCCTAATATAAGTCTACTTTATAACTAAAGTTTATAAAGAATAGTATAACTTTCGTAGTTTCTATAATAGTAGTATTATATATAAGTTAAGCGACTAGTAATAGGTCAACCTAATTGTTTTATTTAAAGTTGATATAATACTATAGGTATTATTCGATAATTTGGTTTATCCTTTCTATCTATCTATCTATTTAAAGGTAGTAGGCTGAACAAAGGCTTGCTCTTAACTCTAAGCTTCGTTATTAGAGCCTTCTAAAATTTTGAAACGAACTTAGTATCTCAATCTATAATCTACTCCTCTAGCTATCTATAGACTAAGTAATATTCCTATAGATTACGTCTACAATTGCTCTACTATCTAGGTCTCTTTATATAGGAGGAAGTATATCTATTAGTAAGTCGATCTACTACTATAAGGATACTATTATACTTCACTCCTATCGTTATATCTTCTAAGACTAGTAGCTTTATAATAAAGTCATTATAACTAAACTCTATAGTCGTTCCGCAACTAGCAATGGTTGTAAAAGGCTATAAGGTTTATATCGTAAGGACCTTTGCCTTCTTATAAATATAGTATTTACCAACGACTTCTACTATAACTTTAGAAGTTTCAGGAAAGTTATAATGCTATCTAACCTTTGTAATAGTCTTAGTAATGCCTAGATATCCTCTAAGCTTTAACTTATAGATTTCTTGAACGAGGAAGTTATATTATAATATATCGATATAGGCCTTGCCCTTATACTAAAGAGCGTTCCCTTATTAGTAGACTCCCTATCTTCTAAGGTCGTAGTAATCCGTTCCTATTCCTTAACCTAGTTTAGGGTATCTAGCGTCTATTGCTACCTTATCCTAACGTTTTTCCTTAAAGATAGCGCAATACTAAGATCTATTGTAAAGGATATATATTAGGCTCTATCCTCTATTATTAAGATATAGCAACTTTATAGTTATTAGTCAGTTAGGATTTATACCTCAACGAACCATCTAGCTATTATCTAAATAATAGTAGTACTATTTTAGTAATTCTATCGAAGTGATCTATCCTTCTACTTAAGGTGTCTATATATATTTTCCAAGCCTTTCTTATAGCGGATCGTGAAGTTGAACTAGGATAAGAAGTTTGACTAGCAGATATTTTATCCGCTTACTAGTTCCTTTATAGTTACGAAGTATATTAGGTTCTTATAGTCTATATAGACTTATACTTTATATATCGTACTACTAAGATATAGTCTCTATTCTCTAAATGCTTCGATACTAGCGAGTAGCTCCTTGTTATATATTAGGTAGTTCTTTTAAGGTCCTTAGAGTTTCCTAGAGAAGAACGTAACTAGATATAGCTTGCCGTCCTTATCTATATCTAAGTTGTACTCTAATTATAAAGTCTAAAGCGTCGGATTTAACCTCGAACTACTCTATAGGTCTAGTAATACGAATACGGGTTCTATAGTAACTACTTTATAGATAATCTTAAATGCTTGCTCGTATTCTACTTGCTATTTGAAGACTATATCCTTCCTTATAAGTTCTATAAGAGGTCTTACAATATCGCTAAAGTTCCTAATAAATATCCTAACGAAGTTGATGAATCTAAGGAACCCTCTTACTTCTATAGTACTTATTAGTATAGGCTAGTCCTTAACTACCTTAATTTTTCTCTGTTTGATCCGAATCTCTCCTAGCGAGATCTCGAATCCTAGGAATATTATCTTTTAATATAGAACTACTCTTCTCTTTATTGACTAAGAGCTTATATTTATAGAATACGTCGAGCATCTCCTTAATATATTTCTTATATTCCTCGAGTATCTTAGAGTAGATAAGAATATTATCTAGGTAATAGACTATAAATCTATTACGATAATTCTAATTATTTATATCGATAATAGCTTGGAACGTCGCTAGTATATTCGTTAATCTAAATAGTATAATAAGGTATTTATAATATCTATAAGGTATCTAGAATGCTTCTTACTTATACCCTCCTTAATACGAATATAGGCATATATAGTTGGTAGATCAAGATATATAAAGTATTATATCCTGCTAGCTAATCCTATAAGTACGAAATTAGGGTAGGGGGTACCGATTCTTTACTATTTATTTATTTAGCTATTAGTAGTCTATATATATCTAGAGCTCCCTATTCTTCTTAGGAATAAATAGGACTAGGTATCCTACTAGCGATATATAGTCTAATATACCCTATCTTGAGGTTCTTCTTAAGATATCTCCTTAATTAGCATCTTGCTTTTCGTTAGTATAATATACCTTGAAAAACTTCAACTAGGCTCCTTCCTTAAGCTTATCTAATCCTAAGGTCTATAGTCTAGTAAGCCCTTAAGATACTTTACCTCGAATACTAGGTATCCCTTATAGTTATCTAGGATCCTGCCTATTTCTATATTCTTCGTACCTTTATAGTATATAAACTTTATTAATGCCTAACTCTATACTCTACTTCGAGTTCTATAAGCTAGCTTTCAAATATAAGCTATCCTTGCTTATCGACTAAGATTATAGCTACTTCTACTTCGCCTATAACTTCTTCTATCGTTTTATATAACGTTCTTAACCCTAGGACTACCGCTTCTTCCTAAGTCTAGGGATCTATCTATCCTCACCGTCTTATATAGTAGATCTATAGATAATACTCTTCTTAGTATTCCATTCCTTTATAATCCTTCGTCTATACTTCCTATTAGATTAGTTAGATACTCTCTTTTCTTAAGGTTGTAGATAGCATCTCCCTTCTAATCGATATCTAGGTTGTATTCCCTATACTATAGGCGCCTAAATTATATCCTTATCTAGCCCTATATCTATAATATCAAATACTATTAGGTAGTTTTGCCTTCTACCTCGATATTGAGTAGTTCTATCTCTTATTATACCTATTATATTGAAATAGTCCTTTAACGATATATAACTCCCTTCCTTGATCCTAAGGAATCTAAATCTATTGACGAATAATGTAAGATAGATCGAGTCGCGACCCTCTATCTACCAACGCTAACGCCTAGAATCCTTTCTAGCGTGCTATAACCTAGATCCTCTTTAGGTTTATCGTCCTAGTTCTAAATCGTAGCAACCTCTTATAGGCTTGCTAGGAGATTATAGAAAGCCCTTTATCTATATCGACTCTACCTATATCGATAGCTTTCCTAAATAAGTTTACTACTCTTTGCTAGGCCTCTTAGTAGCCCTTGAGCCGTTTCCTAAACGCTCCTAGTAAATTAAGGCTCCTATCTCTATACCTTGGCTTATACGCATTAAGTGTTTGGTTCTCCTAGAGCTATTCCTTATACTTGACTTCCTATTTAGGGTCGATAGTCTCCTTTTTCCGCTTATAGTATAGGCATTCTATTCCGCCTTCCTTATACCTAGCGGAAGCCTTTAAGGTCCTCGATCTTATACTAAGCATGCTAATAGCAATCCTAGCTAGATAGTTGCTATAGTCCTATTAATAACCTACGTTGCCTATATAGTTCTAGCTATACTCTCTTCGATACTATATAAAGTATACTAGTATGCCTTCTATAGAAGTTTCTAAAGGCTTCCTAATCCTCCTTCGCTATAGTCGAACACCTAGATAATAGCCTCTAGTTGACTATCGGCCTAGTATATCGAACTAGCTAAGTAGTTATAGTCGTACTTCTCCTTAAAGTAGTAGCGATATCTATCTATAATATACTAGAACTATAGAATCCTAATATGATTTAGGTTTAAGGATAAATCTAAAGGGTATCTCCCTCGATAGTAGGGACTTCTAACTCGAAACTATCCTATATAACTTCTATCGTAGTTTTCCTATTACTAACGTATATATATTGCTACTAATACTACCGCTATATAGAGGTTTGTCGTCCTTCCTTTTATATAGCTGCTTCGGCCTTCCTGAATTCCTACTCTAGGTTATAGATATAGCCTTAGGAATCAGCCTTTATAGGTAGTAGTCCTCCTATCTTAGTCTATAGGTTCTACTACTAAAGGATTTTATAGAGCTTCTTACAATGCTCCTCAGATCGATTAACTGTTCCTTATCGGTCTAGTATCTAGCTCGAAGATACTCAACCTTAGTCTTAAATCGTATAAGCTAGTCCTCAACTATATCGTCTAGCTACAAGTCGCTAATATTACTATCGGTTACTTAGTATTATAGTCGTCGTTAACTTCCTAGTTATCCTACTAAGCTAGCGTTCCTAGATCGCTAATAGTAGTCTAGGCCCTAGTATTCGTAAGTATACGCTATTACCCTAGCGATAACTTCCTCTCTAAAGACCTATATCGCTATAATATCTTCTTCCTCGGAGTCGACTTCTATAGTATCTCCAAGTCTATTATCCAACGTATACTCGTTTCAACTAACCTCAACTACCTTAGTATATTTATCGATGACGGGGCGGTTCTTAGCCTAGGATAGGCTTCTAATCTATTTTTAGGGATCGATATTCCTACTTGAAGTATCTCTTCTTACTATAGTTGAAGCAGGTGACTTAAGACTTATTCCTTCCTCTTGCTTCTACCCTACTTCTAGGTAGCGTCTATATCTATTATACCTAAGTATATACTATATATGTACTACTATATTAACGCTTCCGTCCGACGTTCGCCCTAGTACTAGTCTAAGCTATACCGCTTCTACCCCATACTACTGCTTACGCTAGTATAGACGATCGTCGATCCTGACTACCATTATAATAACTTGTCTAGAGTATCTAGTCTATCGACTTTATATAGCTTATCCTTAACCTCTTCCTTAAGGCCGTTATAGAACAACTATATTAGACCTTCCTCGTTAAACTTATGCGTAGCGAGTCTTGTTAGAATATAGAGTAGCGTAACTAGCCTGCCGACTTAGTCTATCTTAGGTAACTAGTCGTTCCTATATATAGAGCTTTTCGTCGGAATCTCTAAACACCTTAGTAAGTTCTCCCTCGAAGGTGGCGTAGGATCTAAAGAGTTTCTTGGTATTCTCCTCCTAGCTATCCTCCTTATACTTTAGGCAGTCCTTTAGCGTCGGTTCAAACTATCTAAGGGCTTTATCCTTGAGTCTAGAGGCCGCAAAGTAAACTTTAGCCTCCTCGTCTTTAAACTCCTTAGGGTTAAGCTAAAGGTAAGCTTATCTAAGTGACGAACCTAGTAAGCTTCTCCTTATCGCCTCTATACTTCTTAGGCGGTTCTATCTTGACTTTCTTCTTAGTCTTATTATCGCTAATAGTGTTGATGACTTGCTATAAGACGCCGTTTCTCCCTCGAGCTAAGTAACCTTGGCGTGAAGCTGCTCGATAGCCTATTGCATCTAGGCTATAGTCGGGGTATAGTAGTGGCTTAAGCCTAGAGAGCTGGAGTGCTAGGGGTATGTTAGGAGCTATAGTAGTCGTAACCTTTAGTCAAGTCTATAATAGACTAAAGGTGAGTAAGCAATATAACGAATGGTCTATCCCTATATCTAAGAGGGACTCCTGAAGGTTGACTAGGGTCGGGATAACTATTCGGTAGAGCCAAAGGTCTATAATAATATATAGAGTGATTGTCCTCGCAAGTTCCTAGAAGACTAGAACTCTAATTGCTTACTAAGGAAGCTACTATAGTGCTTATAGGCCTAGAGATCATAATCTATATACAAGCTTCCTCCTACTAGCTTAGTCTAGCTCAGTTACTGATCCCTACTAAGCCTCTAGCTTAGTTACGCTCACTCACTGATCTATACTAATCCCTGCCGCTAGCTCATTTTCTTGGCACTACTGATCCTCTTGCATTGGCTTAGCCTCCGTATTACCCTTGATTGGCTCTGCTTGCTTCGGTTGGTCCCACCACGGCTGCAATATATAGTTGGTTCGTGACATATAGCCTAATTCGCTAGCTAGCCTAACGAAGTCATTCTTAAAAGAGGCAAAGTCGGTAGAGGCCGCTAGCTTAAGCCTATTAAATATATCAAGGGCTTCTTCGACTTAGTTTAGGTTCGAGTATTCGCGCTATAAGTAGTCTAGGAGCTTTATATAAAGAGGAAAACTAGGTTGGGATAAGTATCCTATAAATAGGCGCTAATATACCGGCTACCCTACTATAATATAGCTCTCAATATATATTTATTTAGCTATATCGTTAGCAAAGTGATTAGCGTTGACTTCTAGCTTCTTCGAGATAGCTTGGTGCTATACTTCAACTTCATTATATCTTTATCAGCCTTATTATAAAAGATAGGAGGCTCTAGGACCCTATCGCTCTTCTAGCCGGCGCCTACTAGTATAGGGTACTCGATATCTTTAGTCTAGCCGTGTATCTATCTTTCTTATTCGCTCGTGTCTTTAGGTTCTTCGTCCTAATAGGCGCTATTATAGGCGTTAGTAAGTAGTTAGTATAGCTTAGTAATCTAGGCGTCTCGCTAAGCTAGTTCAGCCTCTTTAGTAGCTAGCTTAGTAGCGAGGTTATTCTTCGTCTTCTACTTTCCTTTCGTATAAGCGGAGCGCTTAGCAACTTCTTTAACGCCTATAGAGGCGGGTATCTTGGTAGTAAGAGTATCCTATAGGTCGTTTAGGTTTATTATTACAGCTTTATTCGTTAGTCTCCAGGCGTATAGTATAGCTATAGTCGGTTCTTCGATTCTTCACTCTTTAGGCGCTTCAAGTAGCCGTTTTAGTTCATTAAAGCGCGTTATATAGCTAGGCTATTCTTCTTCGATTCTTCAGGTTTATTGCTAGCGCGTAGCGTAGCTAGGCACTTTATTTAGTCAGGACGCGTAATATAGCTACTAGTTCCTTGGTTTGGTCGGCGCCTTTAGCTGCTAGACAGTTTTCTTCGTTCGAGGCGTATAACGTAGCTATAGGTCGTTCTTCGGTTTGGTCGGCGCCTTCGGCTACTAGACGGTTTTCTTCATTTAGGGCGTATAATATAGCTATAGGTCGTTCTTTAGTTCGGTCGGCGCCTTCGGTTACTAGATGGTTCTTTGGGTGGGATATTCTTGAGCCTTCCTAGGTAGTAGGTTTGAGCTTTCGATTATAAGAGACGAGCAATATATAGCGAGGCTTAAGGGCTCTAGCAAATACTACTCAATTCTGCTAATCGAAAGCTAAGGAGGAGAGAGGGAAAGGTAGGAATATAGGCTACGCGATGCGTAGGGAAAGGGGGAACCCCCTGCTAGGAAGCTATTCCCAGTGCGGAAGCGCACCTATAACCCCAACCCTGGGTGCGCCTTGGGTGCGCCTTAGGTGCGCCCTCCGTCACAATAAGCCACTAGTCTATATTAACTTTAGGATTAATAGTATCTTATATACTAAGGCCTTGATCGATTCTGGTTGCTTCTACTATAGTACGATTAATAGAGCCCTTATTCGACGCTTATACCTCCTATATTCCTATCGTCCCCCGCGACCTCGAGCAGCTTAAGACTATTATTAGGGGAGCAATCACTAATGTAATATACCTTGCTCTAGATATCGACGGTTATAAATAAAAGAGGGTATTCCTCTATATTGTTAACCAAATAGAGGATATTGTCCTTAGAAGACCTTAGATAAGGGCCGAATAAGTAGAAGTTATGCCTATAAGAAATAAGATCTATATAGGCTCTTCAAGGTTGGTAGTCAAGGAGCGGAGCTATAATAAGGGGGTCAACTTCCCTATACAATAATATATAGCAAGCGTCTTTAGAGCCCTAGTTTATAGGGCAAGACGATACTGCCCCTCTAACTAGAAGGAGGGCATACGAATTTTTGCGGCAAGCCTTATAGATATCGAGAAAGCCCTCGCCCGGAAAAAGTATAGCGACCCTCGTAAGAAGCTGCTAAGTTACTACTATAACTTCCTTCTTCTATTCGATCGGATATAAGCTAACTAACTCCTACTATATTGAGTAGGCATCGAACGAAATCCTTGGAAAAGGAACTAATAGCTAGGATAAGACCCCTCCCTAGGGACCCCTATATAGCATATTACGCGAGGAATTAATTGTCCTATAGAAGACCTTTATAGAGCTCCTAGATAAGAACTGTATCTATATAAGCAGCTCTCCTACTTTAGCGCTAATACTCTTCGTTAAGAAGCTAGAGGGCGGCCTCCATTTCTACGTCGACTACTATAGGCTGAACAAAATCACTTTAGAAGGATCGATACCCCTTCCTCTAATTACTAAGATATTAAGGTCCTTATCGAAGGCAAGATAGTTCACGAAACTAGATATGATCGCGGCATTCTACAAGATCTAGATTAAAGAGGGAGACGAGTAGAAAACAGCCTTTCGTACCTAGTATAGATTATTCGAATAGCTAGTTACCCCTTTTAGCTTAATAGGCGCCCTAGCTATCTTCTGCGATATATTAACTATATATTATAAGAATACCTGGACGAGTTCTACTTGGCTTATATCGACGATATATTAATCTATTTAGATAGCTCCCTTTCTAACTATAGGAAGAAGGTCCGAATAGTTATAAAAAGGCTCTTCGATATAGGCTTATAAGTCGATTATAATAAGTATACGTTTAAAGTCAAGAGCGTTAAATATCTTAGATTTATTATCAAAGCTAGTAAGGGCATTTAGGCTAACCCTAAGAAGGTCGAGGCTATCGAATTGTAGGAGTACCCTTAGATGGTTAAGGGGGTCTATAGCTTTTTAGGGTTCGCTAACTACTACTGCGATTTTGTCCCTAGGTTCTCCAATATAGTAATCCCCCTAATAGTATTGACGAAGAAAGGTATACCCTTTATCTAGTTACTATAGTACGAAGAGGCCTTCTAAAGGCTAAAGGCTCTCTTAATTAGAGCCCTAGTTTTAGCGTAATAGGACCTAGAACAGAAAATAGTACTAGAGATAGACTTATTAGGGTATACTATTAGAGGGGCTCTATCCTAGTACAATAACGAAGGAGTCCTATAGCCTATTACATTCTTTTTAAAGAAGAATAGCCTAGCTAAGTAACTACCTGATTTATAATAAGGAACTCCTAGCTATAGTATAGTGCTTAGAGTAGTAGGACGCCGAACTATAGAGCGTATATTATTCGAAGTCTAGATGGACTATAAGAACCTTAAATACTTCTAGAAGAAGAGATAGCTAAGTAAGAGATAAGTTCATTAGGTAGAGGTCCTCGCCTAATATAACTTTATACTAAAATACTAGCCTAGTAAAGAAGTAGTAGTACTAGACGCCCTCTCGAGGAGAGAACAAGATATGCTAATAGATAAGTTCGATAAGCCTTACTAGGTAGTACTTCTAACTACTAAAGGCTAAGAGGAACTATATCTTTATATACCGAGTATAGGTCCGGGCCCTCCTATTAGCAATAGGGAAGAAAGCTAACGTCGTAATAGTTCAAGCGAGGTATACCTTCAAGAACGGCGATCAAGATAGAGAGATAGACGATATAGCAGATAAATTAGACCCCCTAGTTAACCCTTTATAGAAGAGCCTTTAAAGGGCTTATAGGACTAAGCGCTATAGGCTAATAACTAGTACTAGTTAATTCGCTAGATAGTTAAGGATAGTATAACGTAGTTCCCTCCTAATAGGGCCTACCTATTTCTATATTAAAGTACTTAGTTAATAACGAAAACCGACTTCTTTAGAGGGACCGCATTTAGCTGCCTTACTTCGAACCTCTATATACCCAAGTCTAAGAAACCTATAATTCTATACTTTAGGCTACCTTAGGCGAGACCTTATAAAGCCGCTAATTAGCTAGAAGTTTACTTGGCTAGGCCTTAGTCAGGATATCTAGTAGTTCCTATATAACTATAATATATATAGAAGGACGCCATCTAGAGAGAGAAGCGTAGAGGGTATTAAAGCCGCTGCTATCTCCGAGAAGATTTGGAGCGAAATATCGATAGACTTTATTATAGACCTACCCGTCTAGCCCTAACTAGGCAGATATAATTATAGTTATTACCGGCCAGCTATCGAAGAGCATAATCTTCAAAGCAATAGCCTCTTACTATAGTTGAGGTAGTAGCCGACCGACTATTTACTACCTTATTCGTTACTATAGGCTTCCCTCTAGGATTATTTCGGATAGAGGCCTCTAGTTTATAAGTCTAATCTAGAAATTAGATTTGCGAGCTACTTAGAATTACTTGGCGGTTGTCGACTACTATGACCCGAAACTAATAGAGCAATAGAGTATATAAACTAGGTTATAGAGCATTACTTATACTACTTTATAATATATCGCTAGGATAACTAGGCTAGGCTGCTACCTATAGCGATGTTTAGCTATCAACAATAGGGTTGCTATATCTACTAGCCTAAGCCTATTCTTTTTATTATATAGTTACGACGTGGACCTCCTCGGCCTAACTAGAGGGGCAGCTGACTTATAGATTATAGAGAGGTCCCTAATCGCTTAAGGCAAAGCCTTTATTATATAGCTTAAGGAGGCAACTAAGTTCGCCTAAGCTACAATAGCTACTATATAGGAGCGATAGGAAGAATATATAAACCGAGACTAGCAAGTAGCTAAGTAGTTCCGTATAAGGGATAAGGTCTAGCTTTACCTAAAGAACGTCAGGACTAATAGGCCTTCGAAGAAGCTCGACTAGCGTAATGCTAAGTATATCGTTATAGAGCTCGTCAGCTCCTATATCTACTACCTAGATATACCTCAGGTATCTACAACGTCTTCTATATCTCGTTCTTAAAGAGGGCGAGCGATGACCTGCTTCTATTATAAATATAGGACGATGCCTAACTACTAGCTATAATTTTAAAGGAAACTAGTAAAGAAGAGTAGCAAGTCGAAGAGATTCTCGAAGCAAAGACGATAAGGCGTAGGATAAAGGTGTTAGTTAAATAGATAGGATACGCGTAGCCTATATAGGAACCCCTAAATGCCTTCATCAATATAGAGGCCCTTAATAGATTTGAAGCGGTATAGCAAGATATCCCCTTGACTAGAGGAGGGAAGCTACTCTTTCGGACCTATAAGAGGGAGGAGGGGGGTAATATAACGGGCTAAGCCGATATAGGCCTCGGCGGCCCTCGGCCAAGGAGCTAGGCCCGGCGCCCCGACCTAGCGCCCTCGAACCCTAGGCTTATTGCCCCTAACAACGGCGCTAGGCACTTAGGCGACGACATACCTATAGCCTCCCTCTAGTTATAGGGAGCGCTCACCGCTAGAATAGCTATTTTCCCTTTTTTCCTTTTTCTTTCCCTAAGTTTAGTTATACTTGTAGAGTCGTCACCAGCTAGTTGCAATATACTCCTAGGACCGTTACACTAAGGACTTTCCGATATGCCTCACCTGCTATGGACTTTCCGATGTACCTCGCCTGCTAAGGACTTTCCATCGTAATAGTATTCCGGTCGTGCCTAACTGCTCGGCTCCCTTGGGCTTAAGGTCTTCGCCCTTATAGCATAATAGTTGGAAATATAGGATTCGTGACCCTCCTATACTGCCGAAGCTATAGCCCAGGTATTGCTCTATTGCCTCATTGACAACGCGAGCCTCGTAATTCTTGACTATCTAATTATAGAGGATAGGAGTCCCTTTATCAGCTCAACTAATCCTATAGGCTAGTATCTCGCTATCCAACGTGCGGCTTAACTAGCCCTGAAGCTAGTATCTTACGGGCAACGTCGTAGCTTACTTGGTCGTAAGCGCGAGATATTGCTCCTCGTTTAACCAGTCGAATGCCGATATCTTGCGGACCCGTTGGTACTATGTCGCCTGGTTGACGACTCGGACTTGCTTCGTAATGGTCGTGTCTAGAGTTCCTTATAGACGACGACGCGATTGACCTACTAGTCCTAGTAAATACTCTATTCTTACAAAAAGAGGAAGATTAGATGTAATGTAATGGTCTTAGGAGTGTATTTCAACTAATTATCTGATGACGACTCTACGAGTATATCCAATCTTGAAGAAAAGAAAAAGAAGAAGAGGAAGAAGAGAAAGGGAACGAGGCAGAAGAGGGAGGACGCGGCAAAATGGATTACATGGCCTCTGCCTGACTAGAGGAAGGCAACAACCCGAAAGGGGCAGGCACAATGAGGGTCGCTGCCTACTGTTAGTGTTGACGCTCAGGGGCAGGAGATGAGCAATGAGGGTTAGGTTGGCCAAGGGTTGCCAGGCCACCGCAGGGCCCAGCCCGCTACACGGAGAACCCACCTGTAGGCTTAGCAATATAGTCAATCAAATCAAATATCGTCAGATTCAAATCAAATCTAGGCATTTTGAATCAAATCAAGTCAAATGGAGGCTATATTTGACTTGATTTGATTTGATGAGAGCGCTGGTTACTACACCTTGTGCAAATCAATACGTGGACCGTAACACGTTAGTCTATATCAAGTACAACAAATTCTCGCGGTCTGTCACCCGTTGTTTGCATGTCAGGACTTAGGAAGGGGTCCGGGGTCCCGGGGCCCCTGCCGAGGAAGTGGGGACGGATCGGCGCCAGGGGGTGCACAGGGGAGGTTACGCATGATTGGGTGTCACATCTGTTGCAGGCGCGTGCGCAGCGTCTGAATAGTGTTGCATATCTATTTCAGAACCCTAGGATAAAGGAGGACAAGGCTAGCCGGCAGACTATAAGAGGGGCATCGGCAAGCCTAAGGAAGGAGGAGGGCAGAGTTCAATGTGATTCCTTTCGGACCCCTACCTCTATGTTCACGGTGCTCAGTAGCAACTATTGCTTGCTTGTACCCTTCACTTCAGCTACGATATCCTAGGCCCAGCCCTGACATTGCATAACCCCCCAGAACCTCCCCCACAAGCCCTTTTAATCTCTCGAAAATCCCGAGCTACCCTCCTGCTCGGCTTGCTGCATCCTGAGGGAATATTTACGATTATCCTCAGCCCGTTCTTCATCCATGATCTGCAAGAGCCGATTCTTTGCCGCAATAATCGCAAGCCTTTCCTGGTCGTCAAGCGCATTCCAAACAGCCTTATAGGCCCGTCACGCAAAGGGCTCGACGTATAAGCCGCTCTTATGGCATTTAGGGCGCGGTCGAGCAACTCCATCATGTCAGGTGGCGGCTGGTTTGGGTTTTGTGCCTCTCTCCGAAGATCGGCGAGAAGATACCTGCTCCGCTGGACAAGTTGGCTTTCGACACTTGTCAGCTGCTCTGGATTTGTCGCAGCGATGGTGATAAGCTCGGCGCGCGTCTTTCCATTCGCTTTTGTGCGGCAGATACGTTCGTCGTCCTCGGGCGAGAGCCAGTCGAAGATCAGGTTGGTTTCGGCTTGGGTAAGCGAGGAGGCGTCGGCGATGGCGCGGCGATAGAGAGCTTCCATGTCGGTGGACATCGTTGTTGTTGGTGGTGGAGGTCATTATGGATAAAATCGGTGATGGTGCAACTGAACGGCGGCAACGTGTGGTGAGTGATGGGAGATGGCGGGGGTTCAAGGTGAGGAGTTGAGTGAAAGAGGGGGAACACGCGATAACGAAATGTGGGGGAAGCATTGCTTTTGTGGGTCGGCACAGAGGCCACTTGGCTACTGGACTTGGGAGCTGACCCCTCTTCCATCTGCGCCTGGCTCCCACTTGAGAGACAGGTCCGGCTCCCACTACACCTCCACCAGGGAATGAATGTTAGTGCGGGACTTTGTTCCACTAAGCCAAAAACAGCCAAGGTATTGGTACAATTAGGTCAATATAGTATTCTATTGTAAGGCAAGTACTGATACTTGATTAGACCTCCCTTATTTGCAATGACCATTGCAGCCGTCGGGGCATTGAGTGAGCGAGCTCCCGAAGCAACTAGGGGGGTATAGCCTCCTAAGCCTTGAGTATAGCTTCCTAAGCTGCGTATAGCTTAAGCGCTATATATTGTACTATTCCTCTAGCTAGTTTTTTAGCTAGAACCAGAGGTTCTCAATGGGATTGAGATCTGGACTTCGGTTAGGCTACTAAATGACCTCAATCCCTAGAGCTCTAAGGAGCCGCTTTGTTGACTATATAGTATAGGATGCCGCGTTATATACTAGAAGACTACATCGCCGTATTCCTTATAGAAACTATAAACCAACGGAAGAATAGAGCGTTGATACTTCTTAGCTATAATCCTACTATATTCCTTTTCCTACATAAAAGAAGGGCCCTTGATACTACCTATAAAAGAACCCTAGAACATCTAGCTATATAGTTTGGTCCTCAACATTGCCTAGGTCCTCGGGTCTTCTATATTATAAACAGAAATCCACCTCTTCTATATTAGGTTAGTAGTCGCCTAGGTCTTATTAGAAAAGAGCACCCGTTCCTAGTCCTTAGGGCGAGGCCGTAGATATAGTTGCTCGTATACCAGGTCTAGTCGCTTAGCTAAGTGCTAATTAGTAAGCTCGATCTACCGTAGTTAGATTCGACGGCTCTAATCTATCGATTGCAATGTAGTTATAATCGTAGTCTCTCTATAGAGCTCGAAACCTAGGATATAATACCGTAAATCTGCTTAAGGCAGCTTGCGGTTGAGAGGATTAGTATAGAGGAATTCTATAAGGGCGTTCTTCTAGGAGACTTAATATGACGAACGGTCGGTCCCTGCATCTAAGAGGGACTCCTGAAGGTTTGTCTAGGGTCGGGATAACTATTTAGTAGAGCTAAAAGGTCTACAATAGAAAGCATAATCGATGTAACTATCTCAATAATACTAGTATATAAAGACTATAGTTGCTTACTAGAGAGCTTCTAGAGCCCTCTAGAACGAGTGACTATATACTAGCTATATTATATACTCTCGAGCGCTCTCGAGAGCCCCTAGAGCTTCCCGCTCTTAAGTGCTCTCGAGAGCTCCCTAGAGCTCTCTCTAATTAGCCTAATCCTAGAAGCTCTCTCATGCTCTCGAGAGCTCCTTAGAGCAGCTCCTAATTGGCTCCTAATAATTGGCTCGGGTACGCCCTATACCACCTATAGGTTATCCTACTTATAATGCTCCTATTGGCCTATTTTGTAATACGATGCCCCCTCTCTAAGGTCGACGTCCTAGCGACTATACTCCTTCTATATCCTAAAATAGCGCTAATAGCCCTGCCTTCTAACTTATAGGAAATCCTCCTTTCCTATCCTACTATTCTTATTCATTATAGCTGATTATATTCGAAAGAGAAGAGTTTAAGCTAGGTCGAATACCTAATACCGATTCCGTCTCGCTAACCTAACCTCTTCGGGCTTCCTAATGCCTAAGTGTTATACTACTACGAGTATAGGCTCGATTGCTAAGTATCTAGTATATCCAAACGCTATAATTATTATAATCGTATTAACTATCCTTCTTGCGATATCTAGAGTATCGATCCTAGAATATATAAGTTTTCCCCTTCCCCTGCTATAGCTCTACTTTCCTAACGTCTTTAGTTTATTCCTTTATTTCTAAGAAGGATAGGCTCGATTAGAAAGAGGAAGAAACCTTAGCAAAGCTTCTCCGTCTTCGTAAATAGAAGCGTACCCTTAAAGAACGAATGAAGAAGTAGTATCTTAGGAGTTGTAGGATATCTTAGAGCTAGAGTAGGAGGAGGCGCTAGCTACTTCGTCTATAAGCCCTTTAGTTACCTCCGCCCCTTTAGACCCTATATTAGGTTCGACTAGCTAGCTGATCCCTCTATAGATTTGAACATTATCGGGGAGGTCCTTTATTCCTAGCCTCCTAGGGTTCTAGCGGTAGAAGTCCTCTAATTTCTTAGGGTAGTAAAGGTTCTTGACGGGTTCCTATAAGTTGTCTTTATATCTGAAATCTAGCTATTTGACGAGGTATTCGAGTCGTTATTGTTGAGTCGAGAATCGAGAATTTCTTAATATCCTATTCTTCTTCTTCGTCTTTAGCCTCGATATTGTCTTAAGCCGTATATTTTTAGATGCTAGTTCTAAAAGTAAAATAAAAGACGTTCGTTTATAACCTTATTGTTACTAGTAAGGATAGTGATAGTTAGTATTTCCGACCTTTTCCTTGATCTTAAATAGTCTAATCTTTTTGAAGTCGAGTTTCTTCGATAGTCGTTTTATCTATAAATTTTATAAGATAAGGTAGACTTTGTCTCCCCTCTCTAGGCGAGGTCCTCGAGCTAGTTCTTATTATTATAGTACTGCTTTATTTAGTCCCTAACGAATTCGAGTTCCTGCTTTAATTTATTATATAGAGCGTATATCTATTCTACCTTAATATACTGCCCTAGGTACTATAACGTCTAGTCCCTAGCGCAAGTCTGCTTTGTAACTAAAGTTTATAAAGAATGGTATAACTTTCGTAGTCTTAGTAATATAGTATTATATATAAGTTAAGCGACTAGTAATAAGCCAACCTAATTGTCTTATTCGAAGTTGATATAATACTATAGATATTATTCGATAATTAGTTTATCTATTCTATCTATCTATCTATCTAGGGTAGTAGGCTAATAAAGGCTTACTCTTGACTCTAAGCTTTATCATTAAAGCTTTCTAGAACTTTGAAATAAACTTAGTATCTCTATTTATAATCTACTCCTCTAGCTATCTGTAGACCGAGGTAATGTTTCCTATAGATTACGTCTACAAATTGCTCTACTAATTAGGTTCTTTATATAGGAGGAAGTATATCTATTTAGTAAGTCGATCTACTACTATAAGGATACTATCGTACTTCACTCCTATTATTGTATCTTCTAAGACTAGTAGCTTTATAATAAAGTCTATCGTAACTAAACTCTATAGTCGTTCCGCAACTAGCAAAGGTTGTAAAAGGCTATAAGGTTTATAGTAAGGCCTTTACTTTCTTATAAATATAGTATTTGCTAACGACTTCTATTATAACTTTTAGAAGTTCAGGAAAGTTAAAATATTATCTAACCTTCGCGATAGTCTTTATAATGCCTAGGTATCCTCCGAGTTTCGACTTGTAGATTTCTTGTACAAGGAAGTTATATTTAATATATCGATATAGGCCTTGCCCTTATACTAAATAGTATTCCCTTATTAGTAGACTCCCTATTTCCTAAGGTAGTAGCAATTTTATTCCTATTCCTCGATCTAGTTTAGGATGTCTAGCGTCTATTGCTATTCCTTATCTTAACGTTCCTCCTTAAAGATAGCGCAATACTCTAAGATCTATTATAGAGGGTATATATTAGGCTCTATCCTCTATTACTAAGATATAGCAACTTTATAGTTGTTAAATCAGTTAGGATTTATACCTTAACGAACTATCTAGCTTGTCTAAATATAGTAGTACTATTTTAGTAATTCTATTGAAGTGATCTATCCTCCTATTTAAGGCATCTATATATATTTTTCTAAGCCTTTCTTATAGCGGATCGTGAAGTTGAACTAGGATAAGAAGTTCGACTAGCAGATATATTTATCCACTTACTAGTTCCTTCGTAGTCGCAAAGTATATTAGGTTCTTATAGTCTATATAGACCTATACTTTTGTATATCGTATACTACTAAGATATAGTCTCTATTCTCTAAATGCTTCGATAATGGCGAGTAACTCCTTGTCGTATATTAGATAGTTCTTCTAAAGTCCTTAGAGTTTCCTAAGAGAGAATGCAACTAGATATAGTTTACCGTTCTCTTCTCTCTATCTAAGCTATACTCCAATTATAAAGTCTAAAGCGTTAGATTTAACCTTGAACTACTTTATAGATCTAATAATATAAGTACTAGTTCTATAGTAACCGCTTTATAGATGGTCTTAAACGCCTATTTGTATTCCGCTTGCTATCTAAAGAGTATATCCCTCCTTAAAGTTCCGTAAAGGGTCTTGCAAATTCGCTAAAGTTCCTAATAAATATTCTAACAAGTTGACGAAACTAAGGAACCCTCTTACTTCTATAGTACTTATTGGTATAGGCTAGTCCTTAACTGCCTTGATCTTTTCTAGCTCGATTCGAATTTCTCCTATCGAGATTTTTAAATCCTAGAAATACTATCTTCCTAATATAGAACTCGCTCTTTTCCTTATTGACTAAAAGCTTATATTTATAGAGTACGTCGAGTACCTCCTTAATATATTTTTAATATTCCTTGAGTATTTTAGAGTAGATGAGGATATTATCTAGGTAATAGACTATAAATTTATTATAATAATTCTGAATTATATAATCGATAATAGCTTGGAACGTCGCTAGTATATTCGTTAGTCCAAATAGTATAACTAGGTATTTATAGTATCTATAAGGTATCCGAAATGCTATCTTCCACTTATTACCCTCCTTAATACGAATATAGGTATATATAGTTGGTAGATCAAGATATATAAAGTATTACGCTCCTACTAGCTAATCCCGTAAGTATAAAATTAGGGGTAGGGGGTATTAATTCTTTACTATTTGCTTATTCAGCTATTAGTAGTTTATATATCTAGAGCTCCCTATTCTTCTTAGGAACAAATAGGACTAGGTATCCTACTAGTAATGTCGATAGTCTAATATACCCTATTTTGAGGTTCTTCTTAAGATATCTCCTTAACTTAGTATCTTGTTTTCGTTAATATAATATACCTTGAAAAACTTCAACTAGGCTCCTTCCTTAAGCTTAATCTCGTAGTCCTAAGGTCTATAGGCTAGTAGCTTTAAGATGCTTTACTTCGAATGCTAGGTATCCCTTATAGTTATCTAGGATCCTGCCGTTTCTCATTCTTCGCTATACCTTTATAGTACGTAAACTTATTGATGCCTAACTCTATACTTACTACTTCGAGTTCTATAAGCTATCTTTCAAATATAAGCTATCCTTATTATCGACTAAGATTATAGCTACTTCTTACTTCGCCTATATCTTCTTCTATCGTTTTATATAACGTTCTTCTTAAACCCTAGTAACTACCGTTTCTTCCTAAGTCTATAGGACTAGTTTTATCCTTGATCATTTTATATAATAGATCTGCAAAGGACATTTTCTTTAGTGTTTCGCTTCGTCGTAATCCTTTGTCTATACTTCCTATCGGATTGGTTAGATACTCCCTCTTTTCTTAAGGTCGTAGATAGCTATCTCCCTTCTAATTGATATCTAGGTCGTATTCCCTATACTATAGGCGCCTAAGGATTATATCCTTGTCTAGCCCTATATCTATAATATCAAATACTACTTAGGTAGTCTTGCCTTCTACCTTCAATATCGAGTAGTTCCGTCTCTTATCGTACCTATTATATTGGAAATAGTCCTTTAACGATATATAACTCCCCTTCCTTAATTCATCTAAGGAATCCTAAATCTATTAACAAATATTAGTAAGATAAGATTAAGTCGTAACCCTCTATCTACTAATACCAACGCCTAGAATCCTTTCTAACGTGCTATAACCTAGATCCTCTTATCAGGTTTATCGTCCTAGTTCTAAATCGTAGTAACCTTTATAGGCTTGCTAGGAGATTATAGAAAGCCCTCTATCTATACTAACTCTACCTATATTATACGGCTTTCTTAAGTGAGTTTACTACTCTTTGCTAGGCCTCTTGGAGGCCCTTAAGCCATTTCCTAAACGCTCCTAGTAAATCAAGGCGTCCCTATCTATACCTTGGTTTATAGCGTCAAGTATCTAGTTTTCCTAGAGCTATTCCTTATATTTAATTTCCTATTTAGGGTTAATAGTCTCCTTCTTCTACTTATAGTATAGGCGATTCTATTCCTATCTTCCTTATACCTAGTAGAAGCCTTTAAGATCCTCGATCTTATATTAAGTATACTAATGGCAGTCCTAGCTTAGGCAATTACTATAGTCCTACTTAATAGTCCTACGTTGCCTATATAGTTCTAGCTATACTCTCTTTAGTACTATATAAAGTATACTAGTATATCTTCTATAGAAGTTCTAAAGACTTCTAGATCCTCCTTTGCTATAATCAAACGCCTAAGTAATAGCCTCTAGTTAACTATCAACCTTAACGAATCGAATCGGCTAGTAGTTGTAGTCGTACTTTTCCTTAAAGTAGTAATAATATTTATCTATAATATACTAGAACTATAGAATCCTGACGTAATTCGGTGTTCTAAGGATAAATCTAAAGGACGTCTCCTTCGATAGTAGGGACTTCTAGTTCGAAGCTATCCTATATAACTTCTATCGTAGTTTTTCTATTACTGACGTATATATATTACTACTAGTACTACCGCTATATAGAGATTTGTCGTCCTTTCTTTTATATAGCTGCTTCGGCTTTCCTGAATTCCTACTCTAGATTATAGATATAGGTCTTATAGATCTAGTTCTTTCCTATAGGTAGTAGTCTATCCTACTTCTAAGCCTATAAGTCCTACTACTAAAGGATTATATCGTAGAGCTCCTTACAATGCTCCTCTATATTAATCAACTATACTTTATTAGTTCGATACCTAGCCTAAAGGTATTCAACCTTAGCCTTAAGTCGTATAAGCTGATTCTCAACTATATTATCTAGCTATATATCACTAATTTTACTATTAGTCTACTTAATATTATAGTCATTATTAACGTCCTAGTTGTCTTACTAAGCTAACGTTCCTAGATCGCTAATAGTAGTCCTAGCCCTAGTAGCATATATATACTACTATACCCTAGTAATAACTTCTTCTTGAAAAGTCTATATCGCTATAGTAGTATCTTCTCCTTTAGAGTCGACTTCTATAGTATCGCCAAGTCTATTGTTAAAAGTATACTCGTAATAGCTAACCTCAACTACCTTAATATACTTATCGATAATGGTAGTTTCCTAGTCTAGGATAGGCTTCCAATCTTTCTTTAGGGATCGATATTCCCGCTTGAAGTATCCCTTTTTACTATAGTTAAAGTAAGTGACTTAAGACTATCCTTCTTCTTGCTTCTACCCTACTTTAGGTAGCGTCTATATCCATTATACTTAAGTAATACTATACAATATACTACTATACTAACGCTTCTATCCAACGTTCGCCCTAGTACTAGTCTAAGTCGTACTATTTCTACCCCTACACTACTACTTACGCTAGTATAGGCGATTATCGATCCTGATTGCTATAGCGATATACTTATCGAGTAAGTCCAGCCTATCGACCTTATATAGTTCGTCCTTAACTTCTTCCTTAGGCCGTTATAGAACAATATATAAGGCCCTCCTCGTTGATCTTAGCACGAAGCGAGTCCTACTAGAACTAAGTAGCGTAGTTCGTAGCTAACTTGGTTTATCGAAGTTATACGAGTCGTTCCTATATAGAGCTTCTCGTCTATATCTCTAAATACCTTTCGGAGTTCCTCCTCGAACCTATTATAGTTGCTGAAGACCTGCTAAGTAAATTCGTCCTAATTATCCTCGTCCTAGTTCTTTAGGTAGTCGTTGAGAGTCGGTTTCGAACCATTTAAGTGCTCTTCTCTCTAAATATAAGGCTACGAAGCCGACCTTCTAAGCCTTATTAGCGAAACGCTTAGGGTAGTACAAGAAGTAGGCTTTCATCAAGACAAGCTATCTAGCAAGTTCGTCCTTACTACCTCCGTACTTGGCTAGAGCCTTGAGTTTAGCCTTAATAGTAGTGCCCGCCTAGAGCTAAGCATTCTTAGCCTCGAGCTAAGCAATATATTCTTAGATAGGTCCAAGCATCTACTAAACTTAGGCTGCCATTAGAGTAGTGACGTTCGAAGTCGAAGGAGTAGGCGTATTTAGGATATTAGGAGCTATATAGCAATTGTATACCTTCAATTAGTCCGTAATAGACAAAAGGTAGAGTAAGCAATGTATAACAAATAGTCAGTCCCTATGTCTAAGAGGGACTCCTAAAGGTATGTCTAGGGTCGGGATAATTGTTCGGTAGAGCTAAAAGGTCTACAATAGAAAGTATAATCGATGCAACTATCTTAATAATACTAGTGTATAAAGACTATAGTTGCTTACTAGAGAGCTTCTAGAGCCCTCTAGAACGAGTGACTATATATAGCTATATTATATGCTCTCGAGCGCTCTCGAGAGCCCCTTAGAGCTTCCCGCTCTCAAGTGCTCTCGAGAGCTCCCTAGAGCTCTCTCTAATTGGCCCAATCCTAGGAGCTCTCTCGTACTCTCGAGAGCTCCTTAGAGCAGCTCTGATTAGCTCCTAATGATTGGCTTGGGTGCGCCCTGCGCCACCCGCGGGTTGTCCCCACTCACAATGCTCCTGTTGGCCTATTTTGTGACACTTAAGTAGAGGCTTCCGGCTATAGTGGTTTTCTAGGCGTAAGTAGCCTAGTAAGAGCATCCTAGACCTATCGTTATATATACTAATAAGCCAGGCAATCTGCGAGTTGCTATAACTAGTATATTTCTATAAGGTTCGAATCTCGAGCTTCTCGTCGCGAGAAAGAGGCTTCGAGTGAGCTAGTCCTTAAAGACGTAGGGCAGTATAGGAGGGCTATTACCTTTATAGTTGCAGCTAGTAGATCGTTCAGCTATAGGCGAATTATAGATATTGTTATAGGTATTGATCAAGGCTTAGATATTCATCTTAGCTAACTTAGGGATGAGAGCTATAGCTATAATATTTAGTATAGTTGATATAGCTTCATAGATTAAAGGAACTTGTTTATCTTTGGAAGTACTTTTCTATAGAAAATATAAGGGTTCGTAGCAATGTTATCTCAATTGGCACTACCTCTACTACCGAGAATCCTAAGCTGAGGAAAAGAAGGAAAAGAGGAAGAGAGAGAGTATGACGGAGGGCGCACCCAAGGCGCACCGAAGGCGCACCCAGGTTGGGGTTTTAGGTGCACTTCCGCACTAGGAATAGCTTCCTGGCAGGGGGTTCCCCCTTTTCCCACGCATCGCGTAGCCTATATTCCTACCTTTCCCTCTCTCCTCCTCAGCTTTCGATTAGCAGAATTGAGTAGTATTTGCCAGCGCCCTTGAGCCTCGCCTATATATTGCTCGTCTCTTATAGAGAGCGAAGTATATAATATAGCCTTAAGACTAGAGGGAGGCTACAGCCTAAAAGGGAAGGCGTAATAGAAGTCGTTGCCTATTGTAACGGTCCCAGGAGTATATTGCAACTAGCTGGTATCGACTCTACGAGTATACTAAACTTAGGGAAAGAAAAAGGAAAAGAGGGGAAATAGCTATTCTAGCGGTGAGCACTCCCTATAACTAGAGGGAGGCTATAGGTCATGTCGTTGTCTAAGTGCCTAGCGCCATTGTTAGGGGCAACAAGCCTAGGGGTTCGGGGGCGCCGGGCCGGGGCCCGGGCCCAGCTCTTTAGCTAAGGGCCGCTGAGGCCTATATCGGGCTTAGCCCGTTATATTACCCCCCTCCTCCCCTCGCAGGTCCCAAAGTATAGCTTCCCTCCCTACTCAAGGGGATATCTTGCTATATACCGCTTTAAATCTATCAAGGGCTTCTATATCGAGGAAGGCACTTAGGGGTTCCTATATAGGCTACGCGTATCCTATCTATTTGACTAATACCTTTATCCTACGCCTTATCGTCTTTGCTTCGAGAATCTCTTCGACTTGCTACTCTTCTTTACTAGTTTCCTCTAAAATTACAGCCGGTAGTTGGGCATTGTCCTATACTTATAATAGAAGCGGGTCATCGCTCGCCCTCTTTAAGAACGAGATATAGAAAACGTTGTAGATACCTAGAGGTATATCTAGGCGGTAGGCGTAGGAGCCGACGAGCTCTATAATGGTATACTTAGTATTACGCTAGTCGAGCTTCTTCGAAGGCCTATTAGTCCTGACGTTCTTCAGGCGAAGCTAGACCTTATTCCCTATACGGAACTGCTTAGCTACTTACCAGTCTCGGTTTACGTATTCTTCCTATCGTTCCTATATAGCAGCTATCGCGGCTTAGGCGAACTTAGTTGCCTCCTTGAGCTATACGGCGAAGGCTTCGCCTCGAGCGATTAGGGACCTCTCTATAGTCCGTAAGTCAGCTGCCCCTCTAGTTAGACCAAGGAGGTCTACGTCGTAACTATATATTATAAAGAATAGGCTTAGGCTAGTAGATGTAGCAACCCTATTGTTGATAACCAGCATCGCTATAGGTAGTAGCCCGGCCTAGTCATCCTAGCGATATATTATAAAATAGTATAAGTAATGCTCTATAACCTAGTTTATACGCTCTATTGCTCTATTAGTTTTAGGGTAGTAGGTAGTTGACAACTGTCGAGTAATTCTAAGTAGCTCGCAAATCCGTTTCTAGATTAGATTTAAAACTAGGGGCCTCTGTCCGAGACAATCCTAGAGGGAAGCCTATAGTAACGAATAAGGTAGTATAATAGTCGGTCGGCTACTACCTCAACTATAGTAGAGGCTATTGCTTCGAAGATCACGCTCTTCGTATAAGGGTTCGCGGCAATGTTGTCTCAATTGGCGCTACCTCTACTACCGAGAATCCCAAGCTAAGGAAAAGAAGGAAAAGAGGAAGAGAGAGAGCGAAATATATAACGTAGCCTTAAGACTAGAGGGAGGCTATAGCCTAAAAGGGAAGGCATAATGGAAGTCGTTGCCTATAGGTCTAGCCGAGGGTTGCCGAGGCCTATATCGGGCTTAGCCCGTTACATTACCCCCCTCCTTACTAGGAGCCGTCTTCAACCTTAATATCTATCTTCGTTATTAGTATCCTTATACGAGTTATCTAGTAATACGAAACGCCTAGTCCTCCTTACCGTTGTCTTTATCCTTACTACTCTCGCTACTACTATTGCCCCTAGTCCTGCCTCTAGAACCGAGATATATAACGATGATCGACTCCTTATTAGTTGAAGCTTGCATCGTTAAACCTAATGCTTATCTAAGCTATATTGAATATATTTGCCTTCATCTCTCCATTCTTGGCGTTATACCTATAAGATAGCTAGGGCGACCTTCCCTTTAAAACCTTTATCCGTTCCTAATCTATTGCATTACCATTGTCGTTGCCTTATTTATAATATTGTATACTAAACTAATTACCGAGGGTCAATAGAGTCCGTATAAATGCATCGTACTCTATAGGCAAGGCGAGTTGCCTATCTAGCCGTTGTCTAGTCTCTTGATTCAATCCTCCAACTAGTATCGTAATCTTTATATCGTCTAGCTAGGTCTCCGCACTAGCCTTGAAAAGCGTCTTCTCGAATCTTAGAAGATACGCTACTACGCTTATTGATCCTTGCTTCAGGTCTCTTAGTCGCTAACCTACCTTCTTCATTTTATTTAGGTCGTCGTAGATCTAGCTAAGATAGTCGATCAATGCCAATAGGTCCTAGTCACCTTCCTTCTTAGCCTTCTATATAAAGGCGAGAACCAGTCCTTATATATTCGAACTCAAAGAGCTATAAATATAATAGAGCTACGCGCTCTTATCTCCAATTATAGCGCCGTCTATCTATAGCTTTACTTGTATTGCTATCGACTAGGTGTCCTAATCCTTTATACGACCGCTAAACTATTTAGGCTCGGGGAGAACTTATTAGGGTCGTAATAACTTAGAGTATTAGATGACTTACTCCTAGAGCTCCTTGACTTGACGTTATAGGCTTTCGACGATGCCTAGCAGTTATGCCTTATACTAGCTCGGCATTGCTACTCACTTGATTCCTTAAGATGCCATTAGAAAGAAAAAATTTTCGCTACCTACGTTGGCTTACGACCGTTGCTCTACTTTACTTTACATTGAAGGGGTGAGCTTGGGATAATGTAAGGGTTTGTAGCAATGTTGTCTCAATTGGCGCTACCTCTACTACCGAGAATCCTAAGCTAAGGAAAAGAAGGAAAAGAGGAAGAGAGAGCAAAATATATGACGTAGCCTTAAGACTAGAGGAGGCTATAGCCTAAAAGGGAAGGCATGATAGAAGTCGTTGCCTATAGGTCTGGCCGAGGGTTGCCGAGGCCTACATCGGGCTTAGCCCGTTACACTTCGATAGCCGGTCGGTAATAACTATAATCGTATCTACCTAGTTAGGGCTAGATAGGGGTAGGTCTATAATAAAGTCTATCGATATTTCGCTCTAAACCCTCTTAGGGATGGGCAGCGGCTTTAATAGCCCTCTATACTTCTCTCTCCAGACGGCAGTCCTTCTATATACGTCGTAGTTATATAGGAACCGCCGGATATCCTAACTAAGGCCCGGCCAAGTAAACTTCTAGCCGATTAACGCCTTTATAAGGTCTCGCCTAGGGTGGCCTATAAGTATAGAATTATAGGTTTCTTAGATGACTCGGGTATATAGAGGTTCGAAGTGAGGCAGCTAAATGCGGTCCCTCTAAAGAAGTCGATTTTCATCGTCAACCAAGTACTTTAATATAGAAATAGGTAGGCCCTATTAGGAGGGGAACTGCCTTATACTATCCTTAACTATCTAGCGAATCAACTAGTACTAGTTGTTGGCCTATAGCGCTTAGTCCTATAAGCCCTTTAAAGGCTCTTCTATAAAGGGGTTAACTAGGGGGTCTAATTTATCCGCTATATCGTCTGTCTCTCTATCTTGATCGCCGTTCTTGACGAAGGTATACCTCGCTCGAACTATTATAATATTAGCTTTCTTCCCTATTGCCAATAGGAGGGCCTAGACCTAGGTTCGGTATACTAAGATATAGTTCCTCTAGCCTTTAGTAGTTGAAGCACTACCTAGTAAGGCGCTTATCGAACTCGTCTATTAGCATATCTTGTTCTCTCCTTAAGAGGGCGTCTAGTACTACTACTTCTTTACTAGCCAGCTACTTTTAGTATAAAGTTATATCGGGCGAGGACCTCTACCTAACGAACTTATCTCTTACTTAGCTATCTCTTCTTCTAGAAGTATTCGAGGTTCTTATAGTCTATCTAGACTTCAAATACGGTATACTCTATAGTTCGGCGTCCTACTACTCTAGCACTATACTACGGCTAGGAGTTCCTTATCGTAAATCGGTAGTTATACTTGGCTAGGCTATTCTTCTTTAAAAAGAATGTAATAGGCTATAGGACTCCTTCGTCGTCGTACTAGGAGAGCCCCTCTAATAGTATACCCTAATAAGTCTATCTCTAGTACGTTTTTCTATTCTAGGTCCTATTACGCTAAAACTAGGGCTCTAATTAAGAGAGCCTTTAGCCTCTTAGAAGGCCTCTTCGTACTATAGTGACTAGATAAAGGGCGTACCTTTTTCGTCAATGCTATTAGGGGATTATTATATTAGAGAACCTAGGGATAAACGCGGTAGTAGTTAGCGAACCCTAAGAAGCTATAGACCCCTTAACCATCTAAGGGCGCTCCTATAATTTAATGCCTCGACCTTCTTAGGGTTAGCCTAAATGCCCTTACTAGCTTCGATAATAAATCTAAAGTATTTGACGCTCTTGACTTCAAATATAACTTATCGATATCAACTTGTAAGCCTACGTCGAGGAGCCTTTTTATAACGATTCGGACCTTCTTCCTATAGTTAGAAAGGGAGCTCTAAATAGATCAATATATCGTCGATATAAGCCGAGTAGAACTCGTCCAGGTATTCTTATAACGTATAGTTATATATCGCTAGAAGGTAGCTAGGGCGCCCGTCAAGCTAAAAGGGGTAACTAGCTACTCGAATAATCTATACTAGATATAAAGGCCGTTTTCTACTCGTCTCCCTCTTTAATCTAGATCTTATAGAATGCCGCGATTATATCTAGTTTCGTAAACCATTTTGCCTTCGATAAGGACCTTAATATCTCGGTAATTAGAGGAAGGGGTATCGATCCTTCTAAGTAATCTTATTCAGCCTATAGTAGTTGATATAGAAGCGGAGGCTACCCCCTAGCTTCTTAACGAAAGTATTAGCGCTAAAGTAGGAGAGCTGCTTTATAGATAAAGTTCTTGTCTAGGAGCTCTATAAGGGTCTTCTATAGGACAATTAAATTCCTCGCGTATATATACTATATAAGGGTCCCTAGAGGGTCTTATCCTAGCTATTAGTATCCTTTTCTAAGAGGATTTTATAGTCGATGCCTGCTCGATATAGTAGGAGTTAGTCGGCTTATATCTAATCGAATAGAGGAAGGAAGTTATAGTAATAGCTTGGCAGCTTCTTATAAGGGTCGCTATACTTTTTTAGGCGAGGGCTTTCTCGATATCTATAAGGCTTACCGCAAAATTCGTACGCCCTCCTTCTAGTTAGAGGGCGGTATCGTCTTGCCCTACGAACTAGGGCTCTAAAGACGCTCGCTATATATTATTGTATAAGGAAGTTGACCCCCTTATTATAGCTCCGCTCCTTGACTACCAACCTGAAGAGCCTATATAGATCTTATTTCTTATAGGCATAACTTCTACTTATTCGGCCCTTATCTAGGGTCTTCTAAGGACAATATCCTCTATTGGTTAACAATATAGAGGAATACCCTCTTTTATTATAACCGTCGATATCTAGAGCAAGGTATATTATATTAGTGATTGCTCCCCTAACGAATCTTAAGCTGCTCGAGGTCGCGGGGGACGATAGGAATATATAGGAGGCGTAAGCGTCGAACAAGGGCTTTATTAATCGTACTATAGTAGAAGCAACTAGAATCGATCAAGGCCTTAGTATATAAGATACTATTAATCCCAAAGTTAATATAGACTAGTAGCTTATCTATTTTCTTTTTAGCCTTCTTTCTAAGCCCGCTCCGCCTCTAAATACTCCTAGCGACGACTTCCGCTAGGAGCTACTCTTTTAACTCCTCGTTCTTGGTTTCTATTTGGTCAGGCGTATCTAGTTTGGAATCTACCAAGTCTTCGACCGTAGGAAGCTTAGGAGTTGCCTGTTTAATATACGCCTAAGGTCTAGGGTGTAACGGTCTCAGAAGTGTATTTCAACTAAGCTGATGACGACTCTACGAGTACATCCAATCTTGGAGAAAAGAAGAAGAAGAAGAAAAAGAAAGGGAACGAGAAGAGGGGGAAGGATATAGCAAAGTAGGTGACATGGCCTCTGCCTGACTAGAGGAAGGCAACAACCCGAAAGAGGCAGGCACGATGGGGGTCGCTGCTAGCGATATTGGTATTGACGTTTAGGGGCAGGGGCGCGTATAAGGGTTAGGGGTTAGCTGAGGGTGGCCGAGGCCTGCCTAGGGCTTAGCTCGTTATATTACTACCCCCCACCTCCTAGGGGAAGTATCGCTTTCTATGATCTTTCTATAGGTAACCTCAAACCGGTCTAATACTTCTATTTCTAGGAAGGCGCTTAAAGGTTCCTATATAGGTTGTATGTAGGCACCTACTTGACTTACACTCTAGTTCCGGCTCTTATTGTCTTAGCTTAGAGGATTTCTTCGACTTGCTATTCCTTCTCGCTATCTAGGCTATCTTCTAGTATAATTGCTAGAGGTTAGGTGTCATCCTACCTCTATAATAGTAGTGGGTTATCGCTAGCTCTCTTGTAACGGGCTGAGCCCTGGGCAGGCCTCGGCCACCCTCGGCCAACCCCTAACCCTCGTGCGCGCCCCTGCCCCTGAACGTTAACACCAACATTGCTGGCAGCGACCCCTATCATGCCTGCCTCTTTCGGGTTGTTGCCTTCCTCTAGTCAGGTAGAGGCCACGTCACCTACTTTGCTATGTCCTTCGCCCTCTTCCTCGTTCCCTTTCTTTCTTCTTCTTCTTCTTCTTTTCTCCAAGATTGGATATACTCGTAGAGTCGTTATCAGATAGTTGAAATACACTCCTGAGACCGTTACACTCTTCAACTATATAACGTAGAAGAGTTGTAAATGCCTGGCGGTATATCTAGGCGGCAGGCGTAGGAGCCGATTAGTTCTATAACTATATATTTGGCATTAAGCTAGTCGAGCTTCTTCGAAGGCCGGCTAGTCTTGACATTCCTTAGGCGGAGCTAGACCTTATCTCCTATAGAGAACTATTCAGCTACTTGCCGGTCTCGGTTTATATACTCTTCCTACCGCTCCTATATAGCAGCCATCACGGCTTGTACCACTTCTATTGCCTTTTGAGCTTAGCGATAAAAGCTTCTCTATAGCTACTAGGGACCTTCTAGTAATCTATAGTCCTTCCCGCCCTAGATAGGTCAAGAAGATCTACATATAGCTATACGTCAGGAAAAAGGGGCTAATTCCTATTAATATTGTAGTTCGGTTGTTGATAGCCAACATTACTATAGGCAATAGGTCTGCCTAGTTATCTTGCTAGTATATCGTATAGCAGCAAAGGTAATACTCTAGTACCTAGTTGGCTCGTTCTATTACGCCGTTAGTTTCTAGGTAGAAGGCTATTAATAGCCGCTAGATCATCTTAAGGAGCTCGTAAATCTATTTCTATATAAAACTAATAAATTTAAGGGCCTCTATCTAAGACAATCGCTAAGGGGAGACTATAATACTAAATCAGGTATTTTTAAGTAGCCGTCTAGCTACTACTTTAGTTATTGTCAACGCTATTACCTTAAATATTACGCTCTTCGATAGGCGGTTAGTAACGACTATAATCGTATCCGCCTAGTTAGGGTTAGATAGGGGTAATCTAGTAATAAAATCTATCGAAATCTCATTCTAAATTCGTTTAGGGATAGGTAGTAGCCTTAAAAGCCTCTTCGCTTCTCTCTCTATATCGCTATCCTTCAATAAACGTTATAGTTCTAGAGGAACTTTTAGATATCTTGGCTAAGGCTAGGCCAAATAAAGTTACAGGCAATTAATAGTTTAGTAAGGTCTCTACCTAGGTAACTAAGAGAGCTAAGTCGTATATCTCTTAGATAATTCAAGTATGTAGTAGTTTAGAGAATAGACCTAAATCCATCCCCTCTAATAGAGTCGTTTTCCTTTATCGATTAAATACTTGGAAATCGAGATAGGTAGTCTCTACTATAAGGGTAATTATCTTTCGCCCTCTCTAACTATCTAGCGAATTAGCTAGTACTAGTTATTTGCTTCTAGTCCTTAGTTCTAAAGGTCCTTAAGCAGGCCTTTAGCGAATAGGTTCTCTAGTAGGTCTGACTTATTAGTATTATCGTTGCCTGTCACGAACCAACTATATATTACAGCCGGGTGGGACCAACTAGAAGCAAGTAGAGCCAATCAAGGGTGACACGGAGGCTAAGCTAATGTAAGAGGATTAGTAGTGCCAAGAAAATGAGCTAGCGGCAGGGATCAGTATAGATCAGTGAATAAGCGTAACTAAGCTAGAGGCTTAGTAGGGATTAGTAACTGAGCTAGACTAAGCTAGTAGGAGGAAGCTTGTATATAGATTACGATCTTTAGGCCTATAGGCACTATAGTAGCTTCCTTAGTAAGTAACTAGAGTTCTAGTCTTCTAGGAACTTATAAAGACAATCACTCTATATATTGTTATAGACCTTTTGGCTCTACCAAATAGTTATCCTAACCCCTAGACACACCTTCAGGAGTCCCTCTTAGATATAGGGACCGACTGTTTATTATATATTACTTACTCTACCTTTTGTCTATTATAGACTTGACTAAAGGTATACGATTACTATTATAGCTCCCAACACCCTGAATACGCCTACTCTTTCGACTTCGAATGTCACTACTCTAATAGCAGCCTAAGTTCAATAGATGTTTAGACCTATCTAAAAGCGTATTGCCTAGCTCGAGGCTAAGAATGCTAGGCTCTAGACAGGCATTATTATTAAGGCTAAACTCGAGGCTCTAGCCAAGTATAGGGGTAGTAAGGACGAACTTGCTAGATAGCTTGTCTTAATAAAGCCTACTTCTTATATTACCCTAAGCGTTTCGCTAATAAGGTTTAGAAGGTCGGCTTCGTAGCCTTACGCTTAGAGGGAAGAGCACTTAAATGGTTCGAACCAACTCTCAATAACTACCTAAAGAACTAGGATAAGGACGACTAGGATAAATTCACCTAGCAGGTCTTCAGCAATTATAATAGGTTTGAGAAGGAACTTTGTAAGGTGTTTAGAGATATAGACGAGAAACTCTACGCGTAAGAACGACTTGTACGACTTCAATAGACTAAGTCGGCTACGAACTACGCTACTTAGTTCTAGTAGGACTCGCTTCGTACAAATCAACGAGGAGGGCCTTATATAGTTATTCTACGATAGTCTTAAGGAAGAGGTTAAGGACGAACTATATAAGGTTAATAGGCTAGACTTACTCGACAAGTATATCGCAATAGCAATTAGGATCGACAATCGCCTATACTAGTATAAGTAGTATATAGGGGTAGAAGTAGTATAGCTTAGACTAGTACTAGAGCGAACGTTAGATAGAAGTATTAGTATAGTAGTACGTTATACGGCACGCATTTAGGTATAATAGATGTAGACGCTACCTAGAAGTATAGAAGTAAGAAGAAGGATAAGTCTCAAGTCACTTACTTTAACTATAGTAAAAAGGGATACTTCAAGTAGGAATGTCGATCCCTAAAGAAAGATTGGAAGCCTATCCTAGGCTAAGAAACTACCATTATTGATAAATATACTAAGGTAGTTAAGGTTAGTTGTTATAAATATACTTTTAACAATAGACTTAGCGATACTATAGAAGTCGACTCCGAGGGAGAAATACTACTATAGCAATATAGGCTTTTCGAGAAGAAGTTATCGCTAGAGTATAGTAGTACGCTTACGCTACTAGGGCCTAGACTACTATTAGCGATCTAGGAATGCTAGCTTAGTAAGATAATTAGGAAGTTAACGACGACTATAATACTAAGTATACTAATAGTAATATTAGCGACCTATAGCTAGACGATATAGTTGAGAACCAGCTTATACGACTTAAGGCTAAGGTTAAGTACCTTTAAGCTAGATACCGGACTAATAAGGAACAAATAGTCGATCTAGAGGAGCATTGCAAAGACTCTATAACGAAATCCTTTAGTAGTAGGACCTATAGACTAGGAATAGGATAGACTACTACCTATAGGGAAGAATTAGATCCCTAAAGCCTATATCGTTAACCTAGAGTAGGAATCAGGAAGGATAAAGCAGCTATAAGAAAGGAAGGACGACAAATCCCTATATAGCGATAGTACTAGTAGTAATACGCGTATATTAGTAATAGAAAGACTATAATAGAAGTTATAGGACGGCTTCGAGCTAGAAGTCCCTACTATCGAAGGAGATACCCTTTAGATTTATCCTTAGAACCCGAATTATATTAGGATTCTATAGTTCTAGTATATTATAGACGGATATCGCTACTACTTTAAGGAGAGTATAACTATAACTATTAGCTAGTTCGATATACTAGGACTAATAGTTAACTAGAGGCTATCACCTAGATATTCGATTATAGCGAAGGAGGATTAGGAAGCCTTTAGAACTTCTATAGAAGGCATACTAGTATACTTTATAATACTGAAGAGAGTATAGCTAGAACTATATAAGTAATATAGGTTTATTAAACGGGACTATAGCAACTATCCTAGCTAGGATTGCTATTAGTATGCTTAATATAAGATCGAGGATCTTAAAGGCTTCTACTAGGTATAAGGAAGGCGAGAATAGAATCGCCTATACTATAAGCGGAAAAAGGAGACTATCGACCTAAATAGGAAGTCAAGCGTAAGGAAAGCTCTAGGAGAACTAGATATTTAATGCTATAAGCCAAGGTATAGATAGGGACGCCTTAATTTACTAGGAGCGTTTAGGAAATAGCTTAAGGGCCTCTAAGAGGCCTAGCAAAGAGTAATAAACTTACTTAGGAAAGCTATATAATATAGGTAGAGTCGATATAGATAGAGGGCTTTCTATAATCTCCTAGCAAGCCTATAAGAGGTTACTATAATTTAGAACTAGGATATAAACCTGATAAGAGGATCTAGGTTATAGCACGCTAGAAAGGATTCTAGGCACTAGCGTTGGTAGATAGAGGGTTATAATTCGACCTTATCTTACCAATATTCGTCAATAGGCTTAGGATTCCTTAGAGGATTAAGGAAGGAGAGTTATATATTATTAAAGGACTATTTCTAATATAATAGATACGACGAGAAACGGAACTACTCGATATTAAGGTAGAAGGCAAGACTACTTAAGTAGTATTTAATATTATAGATATAGGGCCGGACAAGGATATAATCCTTAGACGCCTATAGTATAGGGATTATAACCTAGATATTAATTAGAAGGGAGATGGCTATCTACAACCATAAGAAAAGAGGGAGTATCCAACTAATTCGATAGGAAGTATAGACGAGGGATTGTAACGAAGTGGAACACTAAAGAGAATATCATTCGCGGATCTACTATATAAGACGATTAAGGATAGAATAGATCCTATAGACTTAGGAAGAAGCGGTAGTTATTAGGGTTAAGAAGAACGTTATATAAAACGATAGAAGAAGATATAGGCGAAGTAAGAAGTAGCTATAATCTTAGTCGACGAGCAGGATAGCTATATTTGAAAGCTAGCTTATAGAACTCGAAGTAGCGAGTATAGAGTTAGGCATTAACAAGTTCGTATACTATAAAGGTACGATAAAGAATATAGAAATAGGCAGGATCCTAGACGACTATAAGGGTACCTAGCATTTGAAGCGAAGCATCTTGAAAGGCTACTAGACTATAGACCTTAGGATTACGAGATCAAGCTTAAGGAAGGAGCCTAGTTAAGTTCTTCAAGGTATTATACTAACGAAAACAAGACTAAGTTGAGGAGATATCTTAAGAAGAACCTTAAGATAGGGTATTCAGACTATCGACATCGCTATAGGATACCTAGTCCTATTTATTCCTAAGAAGAACGGGGAACTTAGATATATATAGACTACTAATAGCTAAATAAGTAAATAGTGAAGAATCGGTACCCCCTACCCCTGATTTCGTACTTATAGGACTAGCTAGCGGGAGTACGATATTTCATATCTTGACCTACCAACTATATATATCTATATTCGTATTAAGGAGGGTGATAAGTAGAAGATAGTATTCTAGATACCTTATAGATACTTCGAATACCTAGTTATACCATTTAGACTAACGAACGTACTAGTAATATTCCAAGCTATTATCGATTATATAATTTAGAATTGTCGTAATAGATTTATAGTCTATTACCTAGATGATATTCTCATCTACTCTAAGATATTCGAGGAATATAAGAAATATATTAAGGAGGTACTCGCGCTCTATAAATATAAGCTCTTAGTTAATAAAGAGAAGAGCGAGTTCTATATTAGGAAGATAGTATTCCTAGGATTCGAGATCTCGCTAGAGAGATTTAGATTAAACTAGAGAAAATCAAGGTAGTTAAGGACTAGCCTATACAACAAGTACTATAGAAGTAAGAGGGTTCCTTAGATTTATCAACTTCGTTAGGATATTTATTAGGAACTTTAGCGATATTGCAAGACCCCTTATAGAACTTATAAGGAAGGATATATCTTCAAATAGCAAGTGGAATATAAGCAAGCGTTTAGGACTATCTATAAAGTAGTTACTATAGAATATACTTATATTACTAGACCTATAGAATAGTTCAAGGTCGAATCTAATACTTTAGACTTTACGATTAGAGTATAGCTTGGTTAGAGAGACGAGAATAGTAAGCTATACCCTATTATGTTCTTCTCTAGGAAGCTCCAAGGACCTTAAAGAACTACCTAATATATAATAAAGAACTACTCGCTATTATCGAAGCATTTAGAGAATAGAGACTATATCTTAGTAGTACGATATAAAGTATAGGTCTATATAGACTATAAGAACCTAATATACTTCGCGACTATAAAGGAACTAGTAAGCGGATAATATATCTGCTAGTCAAACTTCTTATCCTAGTTCAACTTTACGATCCGCTATAAGAAAGGCTTAGGAATATATATAGATACCTTAAGTAGGAGGATAGATTACTTTAATAGAATTATTAAGATAGTACTACTATTACTTAGATAATAGCTAGACGGTTCGTTGAGGTATAAATCCTAAACTAACTAATAACTATAAAGTTGCTATATCTTAGTAATAGAGGATAGAGCCTGATATATACCCTTATAATAGATCTTAGAGTATTGCGCTATCTTTAGAGAAGAATATTAGGATAAGGGATAGCAATAGATATTAGATACTCTAAACTAGATCGAGGAATAGGAATAGGTTGCTACGACCTTAGGAAATAGGGAGTCTATTAATAAGGGAATGCTCTTTAGTATAAGGGTAAGGCCTACGTCGATGTATTACAATATAACTTCCTTGTTCAAGAAATCTACAAGTCAAAACTCGGAGGATACCTAGGCATTGCTAAAGACTATTATAAAGGTCAGGTAGCATTACGACTTTCCGAACTTCTAAAAGTTATAGTAGAAGTCGTTGGCAAATACTATATTTATAAGAAGGTAAAGGCCTTATAATATAAACCTTATAGCCTTTTACAACCTTTGCTAGTTGCGGAACGACTATAGATTTAGTTATAATAGACTTTATTACGAAGCTACTAGTCTTAGAAGATATAATAATAGGAGTGAAATACGATAGCATCCTTATAGTAGTAGATCGACTTACTAAATAGATATACTTCCTCCTATATAAAGAGACTTAGATAGTAGAACAACTTATAGATATAATCTATAGGAACGTAACCTTAGTCTATAGATAGCTAGAGGAATAGATTATAGATCGAGATACTAAGTTCGTTTTAAAATTTTAGAAGGCTCTAATGATAAAGCTAGGAGTTAAGAGCAAGCCTTCGTTAGCCTACTACCCTTAGATAGATAGATAAATAGAATAGATGAACTAGATTATCGAATAATACCTATAGTATTATATCAACTTTGAATAAGATAATTAGGTTGACTTATTACTAGTCACTTAACTTATATATAATACTACTATCACTAAGATACGAAAGTTATACCATTCTTTATAAACTTCGGTTATAAAGCAGACTTATACTAGGGACTAAGAGTTATAGTACCTAGGGTAGTAGTTAAGGTAGAGCAGATATATACCTTATATAATAGACTAAAGTAGGAACTCGAGTTCGTTAGGGACTAGATAAAGCAGTACTATAATAAGAATCGGCTCGAGGGACCTCGCCTAGAGAGGGGAGACAAAGTCTACCTTATCTCACGAAATTTATAGACAAAACGACTATCGAAGAAACTCGACTTTAAAAAGATTGGACTATTTAAGATCAAGGAAAAGGTTAGAAATACTAACTATCGACTATCCTTACTAGTAATAATAAGGTTGTAGACGAACGTCTTTTATATTTCACTTTTAGAACTAGTACCTAGGAACGCGTAGCTCGAGACCAATATCAAAGCTAAAGACGAAGAAGAAGAATAGGATGTTGAAGAAATTCTCGATTCTCGACTTAATAGTAGAAACTAGAATACCTCGTCAAGTAGCTAGACTTTAGGTATAAAGACAACTTATAGGAACCTATTAAGAACCTCTACTATCTAAAGAAATTGGAGGAGTTCTATTAGAGGAACCCTGATCGACCGAAACTAGGGGACTAGTAGTATTGTCGAACTAACTAACTATAGATTAGGAGGAGGGAAGCTTAAACCCGCGAAATCCTAGTTAACAACTCCGAAAGCGCCTAGTATAAACCTGCCTAACTAAGGACTACTCTTCTAATATAACTAGAGGATCTAGAGGGGGCTTAGAAGTAGAAGCTATACTATTATCTTTGTCTAGAGCTTAAATCCTACAAACGAACTAGAGCAGAACCCGCTCTTAAATCTTATTCCGTTAACGATGAAGATAGTTTAAACGACTTAGGAGTATACTTAGTTGCTCTTCTACTTATTTAATCTTATCATCAACTTGCTTTTTCGTAGATATATTCCTCGTCACTTCTAAACGTTAGAACTATAGTAGAAAAAGGGGATAAGGAGGACCTATAGGCATCTACTATATTCGACCTATCGCAAGACACGTTAGTATAGACGCAATATAGGTAATAGGAAGAATCGGGCGACTTGATATATAGGAGCTAAGGCTTTGCCTTAAAGTAGTAGGTATACGGCATATTAGGATAACTATCTTGCTCGATCTTAGTAATTAGGATATAGCGCTCTTAAGTTGTATTACAATCGTGCTTCTTAATATAGCTCGCTATAGTTAGTAGAATAGGGAGATGCAAGGAGGGAGGCCTTACTAGGACAATAGTACTAATAGAAGGGGGCTATTAGCGCTATTTGAGGTAGTATAATTGGGTCTTTCGGGGCGAAAGACATTGAGAAGGGGCATCGTATTATACGAACCAACTATATATTGCGGCCGGGTAGGACCAACTAGAAGCAAGTAGAGCTAATCAAGGGTGATATAGAGGCTGAGCTAATATAAGAGGATTAGTGGTGCTAAGAAAATAAGCTAGCGGTAGGGATTAGTATAGATCAGTAAATGAGCGTAACTAAGCTAGAGGCTTAGTAGGGATTAGTACTAAGCTAGACTAAGCTAGTAGGAGGAAGCTTATATATAGATTACGATCTTTAGGCCTACGGGCACTATAGTAGCTTCCTCAGTAAGCAACTAGAGTTCTAGTCTTCTAGGAACTTGCGAAGACAATCACTCTATATATTGTTGTAGACCTTTTAGCTCTACCGAATAGTCATCCCAACCCCTAGACATACCTTAGGAGTCCCTCTTAGATGTAGGGACCGACCGTTCGTCACATTGCCCTCTCTATCCTAGTCGCCCGCCTTTTATAAATCCTATATTAACTTTCGTCTCTAGCTAACTAGAGGGGGACTCTAATTCTCCTATAGCTGCTATTTTAGGAGGGTCTTAATCTAGGCTTGATAATAGAGATATAGCCTCTCTAAGCTTTTAGCAACTAGAAGTAGCGCCCTACTAGGCGCTTGTCAAATCTTTAGCCGGTATATCCTATTCTCTCCTCGAGAGAGTATCTAGAACTACTACTTCCTTATTAGGCCAATACCTTAGCTAAAGTTATAATAGGCGAGGATTTCTACTTAACGGACCTATCTCTCGCTTAACTACTTCTTCTCTTAAAAGTACTCGAGGTTCTTATAGTCTATCTAGATCTCGAAGGATAATATATTTCGTAGTTCTATATCCTATTATTCAAGGTATCGTACAATAGCTAGGAGCTCCTTGTTATATATTAGGTAGTTGTACTCTACTATATTATTCTTCTTCGAGAAGAAGGCTACTAGTCGTAAGATTCCTTTATCGTTATAATAGAAAGTGCTCCTCTAATTGCGTACCTAAGGAGTCTATTTCGACTACTATCTTCTAGTTAGGGTCCTACTAGGCTAAGATAGGGCATTAATAAGGAGGGTCTTAAGTTACTTAAAGGCTTCCTTATATTAAGGTGACTAGATAAAGGGAACTCCTTTCTTAGTAAGGGTAGTTAAGGGTATCGCTACTATTAAGAAGTTCAGGATAAACTCTTAATAGTAGTTGGCAAATCTAATAAACCTATAAACTCCCTTAATAGATTTAGGATACTTCTACTATTTAATTGCCTTAATTTTTTCTAGATCGATATAGATCCCCTTCCTAGCTTCGACGATGAACCCTAGATATTTGACGCTCTTCGCCTCAAAGTTACATTTATCGATATTAATTTAGAGACCCGCCTCTTAGAGTTTCTTTATAACTATTTTAACTTCCTCTAGTTAGAGCAAGAACTATTAGAGTAGATAATAATATTATCTATATACTAAGCAGAACTCGTCGAGGTACTCCTATAATGTCTTATTAATATAGCGCTAGAAGGTAGCTAGTATACTAGTTAGGCTAAAGGGAGTAACTAGCTATTTATAAAGCCTATATCTTATATAGAAGGCTATCTTCTATTTATCTCCCTCCTTAATCCGGATCTTGTAAAATGCAGTAATTATATCTAGCTTTATAAGCTACTTCGCCTTCGATAGAGACCTAAGAGTCTCGTTGATTAGGGGAAGTGGATATTGGTCCTTATATATAATAGCATTTAACCTATAGTAATCGATATAGAAGTATAGTCCACCTCTAGGCTTTCTAATAAATAAAATAGGGGCTAAGGCTAATAAGCTACTTGCCTAGATAAAGTTCTTATTAAGAAGTTCTATAAGGGTTTTCTATAGGACGATCAATTCCTCTCTCGATATCCTATAAAGTAGCCTCTAAGGTAGGAGCTTTTCTTATCTATTCTTATCCTTTTCTAAGGGAATTTCGTAGTCTATCCCTAGTTAGTAGGGTAGTAGCTAGTTCTATAGCATTTCAATTAAAGAGGGAAGGAATTTATAGTAGTATTATAGCAGCTTCTATCTAAGGTCTCTATACTTCTTTAGTACTAGAGCTTTCTCTCGATATCTACTAGGCTAGCTGCAAAATAACCTAATAGGCTCCTTCTAGTTAGGGCAAGTTCTCTAGTTCTTCTAGCTCTCTTTATAAGAGCTCTAAATATACATTGCTAATTATTAGGAGACTAATAGGGTAGCTCCCTCCTCTTAGCTCCTTTCCTTAATTACTAGCCCTAAGGTCCTAATCTTCGATTCCTTCTAAGAGAGGGAAATAGTTATATCCTTAGCATCTATCTATAGTCGCCTAAGAATAATATCGTCCTTCTAGTCTAGGACAATATTAAAGAAGATATAGTTATTTTTATATCTATCGATATTAGTATCTATATAGGCTATATATCAAATAAGGCCTTTAACTATTACGTTACCTTGCTCAAGGTTATATAGGGTAATAGGAATAATAGGAGGTATAGGCGTTTCGTAAAGGAGAGACTAATATAGTATAAGATAAATATCTGCTATCGATAAAGGCTTTAATATAATAAGTTCTATTAATGCTAAAGTTAATATAAATAGGGGGCTATCTATCTTCTTCTCTATTCTCTTCTACTCTTAACTACCTCTAAATACTCCTAATAACGACTTCTACTAGGAGCTAGTCTTTTAACTCCTTATCACTTTTCCTTATCTAGTTAGAGGAGTCCTCGTCTATAACTACCAATTCCTCGATCTTTAGGAGCTTAGGGTACGATTTCTTAATATAGGCCTAGGTTAATAAGCTAGGATATCAAGGAGGAGAAGTAGGTATTCTATAATCTAATAACCCATTCCTTCTATATTATAGGTACCACTTCTCTTTATACGCAAACTCTATTTCCTTCTTATCTATCTACTTCGTTCGCTTACTAGCTAATTCCTTGTTCTACTTCTATATTGCCTTGCTAATCCTTATAGGCTCCTACTCTATAGCGTCTTAGGGTAGTATACTTAAGCGTTTTATCCTCGAGGCCCTCTAGTTAGGGGAAGGGCTTATACTCTATCTTAGCCCCTTTCTAGTAGTCTACTAGGAGCTACGCTACTAAGAGAAGGCGCGGAACTTATTAAGGTTAGCGCCTAGGTTATAGAGGGCGTATATATATAGGTAGTATTCCTTAGATATATTGAGTTAGCTCTTAAGCTCCTTCTATATCTCTATTAAGGGTCTTCTTAAGGTAATTAATCTTGACTATAGATATCTACCTAGCTCCGTTAGTATTAGCTAGCTCTTTCTCGAACTTAGGGAGGAAGGAAGCGAAGGGCTCCCTCTCTTCTTATATTATCGATCCTAACCTATTGAGAGCCCTCTATAAGAGGTTTAGATCCAAGTAGTAAGATAATAAGTACTAGGAACTCTAAGGGCTATATTATTGCTAGTTTGCTTACTATAGTCGTAATAAGCCGTTGCTATAGCTTATAGGCCGTCTATAAGGCAGGTAAAGATATAGGAGAACTAGTCTCTCTTAGTTCCAAGTATAGCGCTATTAGTCTCTAACTTGCTCTCTATCTCCTACTTCTATATATAGAACTTCCTCTAATTCCCGTCGAATCGAGGGGGTCTAGTAGGGTAGGTTTCTTCTTGATCTATCTAATAGACGGCGTTAGAAGAGAAGTATTAATTAGCGAGGATAGCTATGAGGGCCTTCGTCGAAGGTAGTATAGGAGGAAACAATGCTCCTTATAATGCCTGAATTTATACTTGGTATACCTCTCTCTCTATAGCCTGGTGATTCTCGATTTCGACTAGGCGCTAGGTCTAGGCCGAAAGTAGCTGAAGGATCTAGGTTAGGGTAGTAGCCCTTAGCTGCCCTCGTTTATAGGGTTATTATTTGTAACGGGCTGAGCCCTGTAGTGGCCTCGGCAACCCTTGGCCGACCCTAACCCTCATTGAATACCCCTGCCCCTGAATGTCAATACCAATATCGTAGGCAGCGACCCTCATCGTGCCTGCCCCTTTCGGGTTGTTGCCTTCCTCTAGTCAGGTAGAGGCTACGTCATCCAATTTCCTATGCCCTTCCTCTTCTTCCTCGTTCCCTTGCCTTTTTTCTTCTTCTTCTTCTTCTTCCTTTCTTCAAGATTGAATATACTCGTAAGTCGTTATTAGATAGTTGAAATATACTCCTAAGACTATTACATTATATCTAATCTTCCTCTTTTTTATAAGAATAGAGTATTTACTAGGACTAGCAGGTCAATTATATCGTTGTCTATAGGGAACTCTAGATGCGACTATTATAAAGTCCGAGTCGTCAACTAGTAGCAAGGTACTAATGGTTCTGCAATATATCGGCATTTGCCTAGTTGAGCGAGGAGCAATATCTCGGCGCTTACAACCGAGTAAGCTACGACGTTGCCTGTAAGATACTAGCTTCAGGGCCTATTAAGCCGTATATCGGATAGCAAGATACTAGCCTATAGGATTAGTTGAGCTAACGAAGAGACTCCTATCCTCTGCAATTTAGATAGTCGAGAATTATAAGGCTTATATTGCTAATAAGGTAGTAGAGCAATACCTAGGCTATAAGCTTTAGTAGTATAGGAGGGTTACAAATCCTATATTTCCAACTATTTATATAAGGGCGAAGACCTTAAGCCTAAGGGAGCCGAGTAGCTAGGCATAACTAGAATACTATTACGACTTTAAAGTCCTTAGCAGGCGAGGTACTATTGGAAAGTCCTTAGTAGGCGAGGTACTATTATAGAAAGCCCTTAGCAGGTGAGGTACTATTGAAAAGTCCTTAGTAGGCGAGGTACTATTGGAAAGTCCTTAGTAGGTGAGGTATTATCATAGAAAGCCCTTAGCAGGTAAGGTACTATTAGAAAGTCCTCTACCTAACGAGGTATAATAGAAAGTCTTACGGATAAGTACTATAATGTCGATAAGTGATAACCCTATAAGTAAGGGCGGCTAAGAGGCTACTACCCTAACCTAGATACTCTAGCTACTCTCGGCCTAGAGCTAGCGCCTAGTCGAAATTAAGAGTTGCTAAGCTATAGAGAGCGAGATATACTAGATATATATCTAAGCTATCTAGGAAAAGCCTCGCCCCTATAAACCTAGTCTATACTAATCTTTAAGACTATACTACGATTGACGACACCTCTACTATAACCTATAGTAACCATTACCTTATCTTTACTATCTAGGTAGACTAAAAAGAAACCAATATTTAATCCCCCTCGCTATAATAGGAACTAGAGGAAGTTCTATATATAGAAGTAGGAGATAGAGAGCAAGTTGGAGACGGATAGCCTAGTACTTAGAACTAAGAGAGACTAGTTCTCCTATATCTTCGCCTATCTTATAGATAGTCTATAAGCTATAGTAGCGGCTTATTATAACTATAGCAAGCAAACTAGTAGTATAGAGCCCTTAGAGTTCCTCTAATACTTATTGTCTTGCTATTTAGATCCAAACCTCTTATAGAAGGCTCTCGATAAGTTAGGATCTATGACGGAGGGCGCACCTAAGGCGCACCCAAGGCGCACCCAGGGTTGGGGTTATAGGTGCGCTTCCGCACTGGGAATAGCTTCCTGGCAGGGGGTTCCCCTTTTCCCACGCATCGCGTAGCCTATATTCCTACCTTTCCCTCTCTCCTCCTCAGCTTTCGATTAGCAGAATTGAGTAGTGTTAGCAGCGCCTTCGAGCCTCGCCTATATATTGCTCGTCTCTCACAATCGAAAGCTTAAACCTACCGCTAGGAAGGCTCAAGAATATCCCACTAAAGAAGAACCGTCTGGCAGCCGAAGGCGCCGACCGAACCGAGGAATTAGTAGCTACATTACGCGCCCTGACTAAATGAAGTGCCTGGCTATACTATACGCCGGCAACGAACCTGAAGAATCGAAGAAGAATAGCCTAGCTACGTCGCGCGCCGGCGAAGGACCTGAACTATAGCTATATAACGCGCCTTGAAGAACCGAAACGGCTACTTGAAGCGCCTAAAGAAGTGAAGAATCAAAGAATCGACTATAGCTATGCTATACGCCTAGAGACTAACGAATGAAGCTACAATAACGAACCCGAACGACCTATAGGATACTCCTGCTACTAAGATACCCGCCTCTATAGGCGTTAAAGAAGTTGCTAAGCACTCTACTTACGCGAAAGGAAAGTAGAAGACGAAGAATAACCTCGCTACTAAGCTAGCTACTGAGAGGCTAAGCTAGCTTAGCGAGACGCCTAGATTGCCGAGCTATACCAACTGCTCGCTAACGCCTACAATAGCACCTATTAGGACGAAGAACCTGAAGATACGAGCGAACGAGAAAGATAGATACGCGGCTAGACTAAAGATATTAAGCACCCTATATTGGCAGGTACTAGCTAGAAGAGCGATAGGCTCCTAGACCCTCCTATCTTTTATAATAAGGCTGAAAAGGATATAATGAAGTTTGAAGTATAGCACCAAGCTATCTCGAAGAAGCTAGAAGTCAACGCTATCGCTTTACTAATAATATAGCTAAGCAAGCGTATATTGAGAGCTATATTAGTAGTAGGATAGCTAACGCGTTAGCGCCCTATTTGCGGGATATATCCTAACCTAGTTCCTCTTCGCGTAAGCTCCTAGACTACTTATAGTGCGAATACTCGAACCTGAACTAAGTCGAAGAAGCCCTCGATATATTTAATAGGCTTAAGCTAGTAGCCTCTACCAACTTCGTCTCTTTTAAGAATGACTTCATTAGGCTAACTAGCGAATTAGGCTATAATAGGTCTAAGTAGAAGGCTGAATTCTATAGCCGACTTACCCCTATACTATAGACTATAATAGCGCTTCTATATATAGATCCTATAGTCGATTTCGACTAGTTTCGCTAATTATATTCAAATATTGCCTTAGTTAATAAGCAGCTATAGGCTAGACGACGGAGCTACGCTAGGAATCTATATATAATATATATTAGTAGAGGTAGTAATCGTCGTAGTAATCGCCTGAACCCTAGCCTACTAAGCTGAACGCCGACGACGTCTAGCAGCTATATAACAAAGGCCATGGCTTTATCTACTAGGAAAAGGGGCATCTATCGAGGGACTACCCTAAGAGAGCTATAAAGCTAGCCTACTACTAATCCTAACTATAAATCCTATATTGCGTATCTATAATCCTAGTAGGCATCTGACTTAGTACCTTCACCCCCTAATTTAGTAATAGCGAGCTAGAATAGTACCTACTACGAAGAACTTAGCGATTTAGAAAACTAAATACCCTAGGTAAAATTGACTCCCTCCTAGGATGAAATCGACTATAGTATAGAAGAATCTAGACTTCCTCGCGAGGTATCTCGGCGGCAAGCCTTTTCTTACCTCCTACGCCTTATTATTTAATAGAAGTTTATTAACTACCTTAATGCTCTAGTCAATATAAGAGCGAATGATTACCTCTTCGTTAATAGGAAGTTTAGCAAGCAACTAGTTAAACGACTAGGTTATAAGAGATTCTCTAATTTGAACCTCACCTATTAGGGGCTTTAATAGTTCTATCTCCTAGACTATTAATCTCGCCTTAAGAGCGTATCTAATAGTCTAGAATCGAACGATTGAGAACGAATAGCTGACTATCGTCGACTTTTATATAAAGTCATTATTAGCCGGAAATAGCTCGACTTCTATAATATATTGGCCGATTATAGACGCGAAGACTACTATTCCTACCTAATAGGAACCTAACCCTATTAGAAAAGAAAGATAAATATAGTTAGACTAGTCACCCGCGAAGCTACTAGACCCGAAGGACATCGAGGATATCCACGCTAGGAAAGACTAATAGAAGAAGAGGACTATCGCCGCTATATAGGCTAAGCCGTAGTCAAGAAGCGAATCGCTAAACTAGAGGTATAGGCGAATATAGAACCTAGGACTTAGAAAGCACTAAAGAAAGTAACGATTTTGCTTCGGCTAGCCGAACCCTTAAAGTCCCGACTAGCTATATAAAGATAAGGGCGTCGCTAAGATAGAACGAATCTTTAGGATCTTCCTCTACCTACTAGGCATCCTAAGAAAGTAGAACCCCTAAAGCTAGTAACATTAGTTGATCCGTCGAAGTAGGGCGTTGATGCCTAGGGGCCCTATATCCTATATCGTAATGCCGTTAGCTAGTATAAGTCCCGACCCCCTAATATCGTAGTATTAGTGCCGCTACCTTCTAGTAAATCAGCTAAAAAAAGGGGCAATATATAGCTATACGGCATTACTATACTCTACGAAATCGATAGGATCCTAGAGCTGAAAACGACCCTAGGGGCGAGGATAGCGATTACGTCGATAGGCACTCGAATAGGTGCCCGCTTACTACTACGACTTCCTTGATATATTTAGTAAGGCTAAATCCGATATACTACCCCTATTCCGACCGAATATAGACTATAAGATAGAACTCCTACCTAGATCGAGCCCTAGGGACCTAGGCTATACCAGCTTATAGAGGCTCTCTACTAAAGAACTAGAAGCTACCTAGAAATATATTACTAAGAACCTATAGAAGGGCTTCATCGAGCTGAGCAACGTACTATAGGTAGCCCCGATCCTATTCGCTATCAAGAGCGATAGAAGCCTCCATTTCTATATCGACTACCGCAAGCTAAATGCAATAATTAAGAAAGATTAGTACCTACTACCTCTAATTGACGAGACCCTAGCCTAAATTGCCTAAGCGAAGATCTTTATAAAGATTGATATCTAGCAAGCCTTTTACTAGATTCGAATTAGCCCTAAATATAAGGATTTAACGACCTTTCGAATATAGTATAGTATATATAAGTTCAAAGTAATGCCCTTTAGCTGACTAACGGACCTGCAACCTTCTAGCGGTTTATTAACAATATACTAATAGGCTACCTCGACGACTTCTAAGCGCCTATATTGACGATATCCTGATCTTCTCGGCTATATAAGAGGAGTATAAGATCTACGTTCGCCGTATCTTAGAACGCCTATATAAGGCTAGGTTATAGGCCGACTTGAAGAAGTGCGAGTTCTATATTATAGAGACCAAGTTCCTTAGGTTTATCGTCGGGACTAAGGGCATTGCTCCTAACCCCTAGAAGCTAGAAGCGGTCCACAATTAGGAGGTCCTAACTACTATTAAGCAGTATAATCCTTCCTTAGCTTCTACAACTTCTATCGCCATTTCGTCTACAAGTATAGGCATATCACCTATCCCCTAACCAACTTGACTAAGAAGGATATATTATTTGTTTAGATATAAGATTGCTAATGCGCGTTCGAGGAGCTAAAGAAGCGCCTCCTCGCTAGACTAGTCCTAGCCCACTTTTAATATAGCTAGCCAACCTGCGTTAAAACTAATGCTTTGTAAGGTATAGTTATAGAGGTGCTATCCTAGAAGCAGGACAATAGCTAGTAGCACCCTATAGCCTACTTCTCTAAGATAATGTAAGGCGCTAAGCTCAACTACTATATCTACGATAAGGAGCTCCTAGCCTTGGTTTAGGTCTTATAGTATTGGAGGGCTAAACTAATTGGTCTATAGAGCAAAGAGCCTTTCCTAATTATTTCCAACTAAAAAGCATTGAAGTACTTTAGTATAAAGCGGCTATTGAACATCTACTAGGCAGGATAGGCCGAGCTACTCTCGTAGTATAACTTCTATATTACGTACTAGCTAGGAAGTAAGAATGCCGCCGCCGATACCCTCTCCTAGAAGATAGAAGACGCCGCTATATAGAAGGCCAAACGTGAAGCGTACTATATAATATAGATTTTCGCCCTAGTATAGGCCGGGGCTAGGCTATATAGGAGCTAATAGCTATACGATTATAGCCCTTGATAAAGGCATTGCCCTACCGCCGGCTCTAGTTTCCAACTAGTTGACGATCTCTTAGAGGCTAACTATATAGCGCCTAAGTTAGACGAATAGCGCGATCAAGTATACAGGCTACCCCAAGTTCTCCCTCCTAGGCGACCGGCTACTCCTATATAGTAGTAGACTAGTTATACCTAGTCGGATACTTAAGGACCTAGGTCATCTAGGAGGTATATAGCCGACTAGTTACGCGTACCTAGGCTAGAGCAAGACCAAGAAGCTAGTAGCCGCCTAGTACTAGTAGCCAGGATGAGCGGCGATATTAAGACCTTCGTCGATAACTATATACTATGCCGATCATCGAAGCACCTACGCGATAAGACCCTAGGCTATTATAGCCAATCCCGCTACTAGAATAGGCCTAGCAATGCCTAGTCGTATATTTCAACGAACTACTGCTAGACTACTATAGTTATAATAACGCGTTGGTTATAATCGATCGACTAACGAAGGCATTATAGACTATTCTATATAAGAGAAGCGCTACTACCCGCGACGTAGCGAAGATATACTATAAGGGCCTATATAGTATATAGCTTACTAAAGGAGATCATTAGCGACTAGGGTACAATTCTAAGCCGAATTTACCAACGAGCTATCCTAGATCCTTAGGATTAAATGGAAGCTAGCAATAGTAGGGCACTCCTAGACTACTAGGCAAGTCGAGAACCTCAACTAGTATATTAACTAGCGGCTAAGGCCGTTCGTCAGCCACTTTTAAGATAACTAGTCTTGCGCGATCCTAGCCCTCGACGCCGTCTAGATAGGCCTTCTATATAATAGTACTAGATTATAGCCGTACGAGGTCTTATTCGGCTTCCTAATACTAATGCCGTTTGACTAGGAATCCCGAATGCAGGATTTCGACGACCCTCGGGAGTAACTAAACCGCGAATTAGCGTAAGAGGCGGCCCTAGATCCAAGGCTATATCGACTATACCCGATAGATGATTATAAAGGCCTAGGAGGAATAGGCGGCGTAAGTAAATCGACACTACTACAAGCTAGATTTCGATGTCGGCAACTATATAGTTATTATTAAGCAGTCCCCTAAACTAACTAGCCGCCTAAGTAATAAGCTTTCCTTCCCTATTATATAGCAATACTATAGGATCCTCGAGAAGACTACTACTAGGGCCTACCAGCTCGAGCTCCTAGAATCCTAGCGTAGATTAACCGAATTTAGAGCCGACCGGCTATAGCGGTACCCGAATAACCCGTTGCTAGGGCAAGCTGCCGAGAATCTGCCTAGCGAAGATATAGCGGCTAAGAGGAATAGGAGGTCGAAAGGATCCTAGCTAGCTAGACCTATTATAGCAAGCTTTAGTACTAAGCCTAGTAGTATAGCTAGGACCTAGACCCGGCTTAGTATCTAGCGTCGGACTTCTAGAACGCGCTAGCAGCCCTGAAGCGATTCTACGATGACTATCCGGACTAGGCTAGGCCCCTATGCGGCTCAACGAATGGTTGCTGGCCACGGCCAAGGACTAGTACGTAGAACCTCACCCGGATGACGACAGGCTAGTGGCTGGGGGCTGGCGCCTATAGCGCTCGCAATAGAAGAAATGAGGCCCTAAAACGATGATCGTATAGTCGGCTTAGCAATACGGCTTTAGAGCGCTATTTCGACCTTTATAGCCGGAAAAGCTCGAGGCGAGCTTTTTTAGAGGGGGGGTTATAACGGAGGGCGTACCTAAGGCGTACCCAAGGCGTACCTAGGGTTGGGGTTATAGGTGCGCTTCCGTACTAGGAATAGCTTCCTAGCAGGGGGTTCCCCCTTTTCCTAGCATTATATAGCCTATATTCCTACCTTTCCCTCTCTCCTCCTCAGCTTTCGATTAGCAGAATTGAGTAGTATTAGCAGCGCCTTCGAGCCTCGCCCATATATTGCTCGTCTCTTACAGGATCGATGATATAAAGAGAGAGGGAGCCCTTCGCCTCCTTTCTCCCTAGGTTTTAAGAAAGAGCTAGCTAATATAGGCGGAGCTAGGTAGACATCTATAGTTAAGATCAACTACCTTAAGAAGGCCCTTAATAGAGAGATATAGAAGGAGCTTAAGAGCTAGCTCAATATATCTAAAGAGTATTACCTATACGTATACGCCCTCTATAACCTTAGGGCTAACCTTGACGAGTTCTATACTTTCTCCTGCGGTATAGCTACTAGTAGACTAACTAGAATAGGGCCTAAGATAGAGTACAAAGCCCTTCCCCTAACTAGAGGGCTATAAGGATAAAGCGCTCGAATACGCTACCTTAAGATACTATAGAGTAGGAGCCTACAAGGATTAGTAGAGTAGTATAGAAGTAGAATAAGGAACTAGCAGGTAAACGAGCGAAGTAGGCCAATAACAAGGAAATAGAGCTACGCTATAAGGAGAAGCGGTATCTATAATATAGAAGGAAGGGATATTAGATTATAGAATGCCTACTTCTTCCCTATATCCTAATATATTAACCTAGGCTTATATTAAGAAATCGCACCCTAAGCTCTAAAGATAAAGATCTAGTAGATATAGATAGGGATTCCTCTAACTAGGAGGAGGAAAGCGATGAGGAGTTAAAAGATTAGCTCCTATAGAAGTCGTTATTAGGAGTATTTAGAGGTATATAGGAATAGAAGAGAATAGAGAAGAAGATAGATAGCCCCCTATTTATATTAATATTAGTATTAATAGAACTTATTATACTAAAGCCTTTATCGATAGCAGATATTTGTCTTATACTACTATTAGTCTCTCCTTCGCGAAACGTATATACCTCCTATATATTCCTATTACCCTATACGACCTTAAGCAAGTTAATATAATAGTTAAAGGCCTTATTCGATATATAGCCTATATAGATACTAATATCGATAGGTATAAAAATAACTATATGTTCTTTTATATTATCCTAGACTAGAAGGACGATATTATTCTTAGGCGACTATAGATAGACGCCGAGGATATAACTATTTCCCCTCTTAGAAGGAATTAAAGATTAGGACCTTAGGGCTAGTAATTAAGGAAAGGAGCTAAAGGAGGGAGCTACCCTATTAGTCTCCTAATAATTAGCAAGTATATTCGGAGCTCTTATAAAGAGAGCTAGAAGAACCTAGAGAACCTGCCCTAACTAGAAGGAGCCTATTAGGATATTTATAGCTAGCCTAGTAGATATCGAGAAAGCCCTAGTACTAAAGAAGTATAGAGACCTAGATAGAAGCTGCTATAATACTACTATAAATTCCTTCCCCTCTTTAACTAAAATGCTATAGACTAGCTACTACCCTACTAACTAGAGTAGACTACGAAATTCCTTAGAAAAGGATAAGAATAGATAAGAAAAGCTCCTACTTAGGGCTACTTTATAGGATATCGAGAGAGGAATTGATCGTCCTATAGAAAACCTTATAGAACTTCTTAATAAGAACTTTATCTAGGTAAGTAGCTTATTAGCCTTAGCCCCTATTTTTAATTAGGAAGCCTAGAGGTGGACTACGCTTCTATATTCGATTACTATAGGTTAAATGCTATTATATATAAGGACCAATATCTACTCCCCTAATAATAAGACTCTTAGGTCTCTATTAAAGGCGAAGTGGCTTACGAAGCTAATATAATTACTACATTTTATAAGATCTAGATCAAGGAGGGAGACAAGTAGAAGACGGCCTTCTATATAAGATATAGGCTTTATAAATAGCTAGTTACCCCCTTTAGCCTAACTAGCGCGCTAGCTATCTTCTAGCGCTATATAATAAGACATTATAGGAGTACCTCAACGAGTTCTGCTTAGTATATATAGACGATATTATTATCTATCTAATAGTTTTACTCTAACTATAGGAGGAAAGTTAAAATAGTTATAAAGAAACTCTAAGAGGTAGGTCTCTAGGTTGATATCGATAAATGCAATTTCAAGGCGAAGAGCGTCAAGTATCTAGGGTTTATCGTCGAAGCTAGGAAGGGGATCTATATCGATCTAGAAAAAATTGAGGCGATTAAGTATTAGGAGTATCCTAAATCTATTAAGGGAGTTTATAGGTTTATTAGATTGCTAACTTACTAAGAGTTTGTCCTAAACTTCTTAATAATAGCAATGCCCTTGACTACCCTTATTAAGAAAGGAGTTCCCTTTGTCTAGTTACCTTAGTATAAGGAAGCCTTTAAGCAACTTAAGACCCTCTTATTATGCCCTATCTTAGCCTAGTAGGACCCTAACTAGAAGATAGTAGTGAAATAGACTCCTTAGGGTATATAATTAGAGGAGCACTTTCTTAGTACGACGACGAGGGAATCTTACGACTAGTAGCTTCTTCTTGAAGAAGAATAACGCGGTAGAGTACAACTACCTAATATATAATAAGGAGCTCCTAGCCGTTATACGACCTTGAATAATAGGATAGAACTATAAAGTATACCGTCCTTCGAGATCTAGATAGACTATAAGAACCTCGAGTACTTTTAGAAGAAGCGGTAGTTAAGCAAGAGATAGGTCCGTTAGCGGAAATCCTCCTATTATAACTTTAGGCTAAGTATCGGCCTAGCAAGGAAGGTAGTTCTAGACGCCCTCTCGAGGAGAGAATAGGATATACTAGCTAATAGTTTTGATAAACGTCTAGGGCGTTACTTCTAGTTATTGAAAGTTTAGAGAGGCTATATCTTTATATATTAAGCCTAGGTCAAGACTCTCCTAGATATAGTAATACCTAGAGAAATAGAGCCCCCTTCTAGTTAGCCGAAGACGAAAGTCAATATAGGATTTATAAGAGCTAGACTAGGATAGAGATAATAACGACGCTATTAATAAGTCAGACCTACCTAAGAACCCGTTTATAGACGGCCTACTTAAGGACCTCTAGAATTAGGGACTTAAAGCTAATAATCGGTACTAGTTGATCTATTAGATAGTTATATAGGGGAAAGACAATTACTATTATAATAGGGACTACTATCTCTTAGAATATTTAGTTGATAAGGGAAAACGACTTTATTAGAGGGGACGGATTTAGATCCTATTCTTCAAACTACTCTATACTTGAATTATCTAAGAGATATATAACTCAGCTCTCTCTAATTACCCTAGTAGGGACCTTACTAAACTACTAATCTTATAGAATTTCACCTAGCCTAGCCTTAGCCAAGATATCTAGAAGTTCCTTTAGAACTATAATATATATAGAAGGACGGCAATATAGAAAGAAAAGCGGAGAGGCCTACTAAAGCTATTGCCTATCCCTGATCAAATCTAGAGTAAAATTTCGATAGACTTTATTACTAGATACCCCTATCTAGCTCTAACTAGGCGGATACGATTATAGTTATTACTAATCGCCTATCAAAGAGTATAATATTTAAAGTAATAGCATTGATAACGACTAAAGTAGTAGCCGAATAGCTATTTAGCTGCTTATTTCGGCATTATAGTCTCCCCTCGGCGATCGTCTTAGATAGAGGCCCTTAATTTGTTAATCTAATATAGAAACGGATCTACGAACTTCTTAAGGTTATTTAGTAGCTGTCAATAGCCTTCTACCTAGAAACTAATAGCAATAGAACGAGCTAACTAAATAGTAGAGCATTACCTATATTGCTATTAATATACTAGTAGGATGACTAGGCAAACCTATTGCCTATAGTAATATTAGCTATTAATAACGAACAATATTAATAAGCATTAGCCCCTTTTCCTAATATATAGCTACGATATAGATCTATTTGACCTATCTAGAGGGCGAAAAGGATTGCAAACTACTAGAAGGTCCCTAGTAGCCTATAGAGAAGCTTTTGTCGCTAAACTCAAAGAGGCAATAGAAGTGGTATAAGCCGTAATAGCTATAGTATAAGAACGATAAGAAGAGTATATTAATCGGGATAGATAGGTTGCTAAGCAATTTCGTATTAGAGATAAGGCGTAGTTACTTGAAGAACGTCAAGACTAGTAGACCCTCGAAGAAGCTCGACTAGCTCAATGCTAAATATATAGTTACGGAACTAGTCGGCTTATATACTTGCCGACTAGATATACTACTAGGTATCTACAACGTCTTCTATATTATATAGTTGAAGAGAGCTAGCGATAACCTACTTCTCTTATAGAAGCAAGATGATATACAACTACTAGCAATCATCCTAGAAGATAGCCTAGATAGTAAAAGGAATAGCAAGTCGAAGAGATTCTTCAAGCTAAGACGATAAGAGTAGGAACTAGGGTATAAGTCAAGTAGGTAGGCTATATATAGCCTATATAGGAACCCCTAAGCGCCTTCCTAGAGATGGAGGCCCTAGACTGGTTTAAGGCTATATATAGGAAGATAACGGCGGACGATTCTCCCCTAGGAGAGGAGGGGGGTAATATAATAGGCTAAGCCCTATAATAGCCTCGGCAACCCTTGGCCGACCCTAACCCTTATTGAATACCCCTACCCCTAAATGTCAACACCAATATTGTAGGCAGCGACCCTCATCGTGCCACCCTTTAGGTTGTTGCCTTCCTCTAGTTAGGTAGAGGCTACGTCATCTAATTTCCTACGCCCTTCCTCTTCTTCCTCGTTCCCTTGCCTTTCTTCTTCTTCTTCTTCTTCTTCCTTTCTTCAAGATTGGATATACTTATAAAGTCGTCATCAGATAGTTGAAATACACTCCTAAGACCGTTACATTATTTATCGATATCGTAATACTTGTTCGTTAAAGCTTTCTATTATACCTCGTATAATAGAGGGCTTTCCAATATACCTCTCCTGCTAAGGACTTTCCAATATACCTCACCTGCTAAGGACTTTCCGATATACCTTACCTACTAAGGACTTTCCGATATACCTCGCCTACTAAGGACTTTCCGATATACCTCACCTGCTAAGGGCTTTCTATAATGGTACCTCACCTGCTAAGGACTTTCCAATGGTACCTCGCCTATTGAGGGCTTTCCAATAGTGCCTCGCCTGCTAAGGACTTAAAGTCGTAATAGTATTCCGGTTATGCCTAGCTACTCGGCTCCTTTAGGCTCGAGGTCTTCGCCCTTATAGCGTAATAGTTAGAAATTAGGATTCGTGACCCTCCTATACTACCGAAGCTTATAGCCCGGGTATTGCTCTATTACCTCATTGACAATACGAGCCTCGTGTAATGGGCTGAGCCCGATGTGGGCTTCGGCGTTCGGCGGCCTCGGCCAAAGAGCCGGCCCGGGCCCGGCCCGGCCCCCGAACCCCTAGGCTCGTTGCCCCTAACAACGGCGCTAGGCACTCAGGCGACGACATAACCTATAGCCTCCTCTTAGTTATAGGGAGCGCTCACCGCTAGAACGGCTATTTCCCCTCTTTTCCTTTTTCTTTCCCTAAGTTTAGTATACTCGTAGAGTCGTTACTAGCTAGTTGCAATATACTCCTAGGACCGTTACATTATACTAAACTTCCTTCTTTTATTGTCAAATATAGAGAGTATTAGAGCATTTACGTCATTAATAAGGCGACGGAATATTACTAGGCCGATTCGAGCTACTAACGAGGTAGCTAGACTATACTTCCGCCTATTACTAAGGCAGTAAAGTATCGAGGTTCTGCAAGATACTAGCCTATAGGCCTAGTTGAGCGAAGAGTAGCCTAAGGGTAGCAACCCTATAGAAGGACTACTAGTGAATTCCAGATTTCTAACTATTACGCTATAAAGGCTATAACCTCGAGCCTAAAGGAGCTAAGTAGCTAGGCACGACTAGGATACTACGACTATAAGATACTAGCAACTTAGTCTAGTTAAATAAAGAGCAAGACCTTGGTAAAGAGACTAAGTAAGCTATAATATTGCCTATAAGATACAAGCTATAGGCTTAATTAAGCTATATATCGAATAGCAAGGTACTATCTAGCGGGATAGTAGGAAGAGAAGGAAAGCTATAATATTAATAGACCTATCCATCGAGCCCTAGAATAGGGTCTAATAGCTAATATAGATAATAACTTGGATGATAAACTAAATCGAGTATATCTAGGCTAAATAGGCCAATAAGAGAGAAGCAACCAACTATAAATCTACCCTCTAGGAGAACCTAGTGAACCTATAACTACTTTAAGGACTATACTCAAGCCCTAACACTACCAATAGCCCCCTAAGCTACTATATTACTACCTTCTCCCTCTAGCTAAACGAAGAAGAAGATATCCTTCTAGACCCCCCGCTTTAATAAATTAAGAAATACTAGAACTAGAGGTTGGAAATAGAAGGTAACTATATACTAGTAGATACCTCCTTAGATCCCCGCTAACTAATTTACTTATATCTACTCTCGGCTTAGGGATAGGTCTAGTTTAATAATAGCAGCATTCTATAAAGTAGCAGCCCGAATAGTGTATATAACCTAGCAGATTTCCTCTAGTACCTAACCTCGACGTATAAGGACCCTAATATTGCTTAATATATACTTAACAACCTTAATGATATAACCTAGGGTGAGAGGGAGTCGTTTATAGCGTTTTACCTAAGGTTTGAGAAGCAAGCTAATATAGGGGGTATTATATAGCCCGATATAGTCTAGATTAATTATCTCTAGAAGACTCTTAATAATATATAATAGACCGCCTAGTCTTAATACTATACCTGCCAACGGACTATAGGGTTCGTCCAAGAGCTTTATAGTCTTAGTACTAATATTAATACCTAGAGACTTTCCTAGAGGAAAGCTACTAGGAAGCCTCCTAATTACTACGTAATGCTATTCAGCCAACTATAAGTATAAAGCCCTTACCTAACTAGAGGGATAGGCGGGCTAGAACCTCGCCTAGAGCTAAAACGCCCCCTTTTCTATACTTTACCTAATACAATGGAATAGGAGCCTACTAGGGTTAATAAGGCTATTTAGAGATAGAACGGGAACTAGTAGGCAAGAGGGCTAAGCTAGTAAGCGAGGAGGAGATCTAATAGCGGTAAAGGGAGGGCTTATATATACAATGTAGATAGAAAGGCTACTAGAATATAGAATACCCCCTTCTCCTATTAAGGCGCCCTAGACCTTAGGTATATTAAAAAGGCAACTCCTAAGCTTCCTATAGTCAAAGACTTGGTAGATTCCTAGATATACCTGACTAGATAGAAACTAAGGACGAGGAGTTAAAATAGAGCTTCTAGCGGAAGTCGTTGCTAGGAGTATTTAGAGGCGGAGCAGGCTTAGAAGAAGGCTAAAAAGAAAATAGATAAGCCACTAGTCTATATTAACTTTAGGATTAATAGTATCTTATATACTAAGGCCTTGATCGATTCTAGTTGCTTCTACTATAGTACGATTAATAGAGCCCTTGTTCGACGCTTATGCTCCTATATATTCCTATCGTCCACGACCTCAGCTTAAGACTATTTATTAGGGGAGTAATTACTAATATAAATACCTTACTCTAGATATCGACGGTTATAAGTAAAAGAGGGTATTCCTCTATATTATTAACTAAGTAGAGGATATTATCCTTAGAAGACCCTAGATAAGGGCTAAATAAGTAGAAGTTATACCTATAAAAACAAGATCTATATAGCTCTTTAGAGTTAATAGTCAAGGAGCGGCTATAATAAGGGGTCAACTTCCTATACAACAATATATAGCGAGCGTCTTTAGAGCCCTAGTTTATAGGGCAAGACAATACTACCCCTCTAACTAGAAGGAGGGCGTACGAATTTTATAGCAAGCTTATAGATATCGAGAAAGCCTTGCCCTAAAAAAGTATAGCGACCCTTATAAGAAGTTGCTAAGCTACTACTATAACTTCCTTCCTCTATTCAAATAGATATAAGCCGACTAACTCTCTATATTAAGTAGGCATCGACTATAAAATCCTCTTAGAAAAGGATACTAATAGCTAGGATAAGACCCCTCTCTAGGGACCCTTATATAATATATTATATAAGGAATTAATTGTCCTATAGAAGACCTTTATAGAGCTCCTAGACAAGAACTTTATCTATATAAGTAGCTCTCCCGCTTTAGCGCTAATACTCTTCGTCAAGAAGCTAGGGGGCGGCCTCTACTTCTATATCGACTACTATAGGCTGAACAAGATTATTTAGAAGGATTAATACCCCCTTCCTCTAATCACTAAGATATTGGTCCTTATTAAAGGCAAAATGGTTTACGAAACTAGATATAATTATAGTATTCTATAAGATCTAGATCAAAAGGGAGACAAGTAGAAAACGGCCTTTCGTACCTAGTATAGATTATTCGAGTAGCTAGTTACCCCTTTTAGCTTAATAGGTGCCCTAGCTACCTTCTAGCGATATCAACTATATATTATAAGAATACCTATGAATTCTGCTTGGCTTATATCGACGACGTATTAATCTATTTAGATAGCTCCCTTTCTAACTATAGGAAGAAGGTCTAAATAGTTATAAAAAGGCTCTTCGACGTAGGCTTATAAGTCGATATCAATAAGTATATATTCGAAGTTAAGAGCGTTAAATACCTTAGATTTATTATCAAAGCTAGTAAGGGCATTCGGGCTAACCCTAAGAAGGTCGAGGCTATAATGGTCCAGGTGTATATTGCAACTAGCTGGTGACGACTCTACAAGTACACTGAACTTAGGGAAAGAAAAAGGAAAAGAGGGAAAATAGCTATTCTAGCGGTGAGCGCTCCCTATAACTAGAGGGAGGCTATAGGTCATGTCGTCGCCTAAATGCCTAGCGCCATTGTTAGGGGCAACGAGCCTAGGGGTTCAGGCGCTGGGCTAGGGCTATAGGCCTAGCTCCTTGGCCGAGGGCCGCCGAGGCCCTACATCGGGCTTAGCCTATTATATTACCCCCCTCCTCCCTCTCGTAGGTATAAAAGTGCAGCTTCCCTCCTCTAGTTAGGGATATCTTGCTATATACCGCTTCAAATCTATTAAGGGCCTCTATATCGAGGAAGGCACTTAGGGGTTCCTATATAGGCTACGCGTATCCTATCCACTTGACTAATACCTTTGTCCTACGCCTTATTATCTTCGCTTCGAGGATCTCTTCGACTTGCTACTCTTCTTTACTAGTTTCCTCCAAAATTACCGCTGGTGGTTGGGCATCGTCCTATACCTATAATGAAGCGGGTTATCGCTCGCCCTCTTAAGAGCGAGATATAGAAAACGTTGTAGATACCTGAGGTATATCTAGATAGCAGGCGTAGGAGCTAACGAGCTCTATAACGGTATACTTAGATATTACGCTAGTCGAGCTTCTTCGAGGGCCTATCGGTACTAACGTTCTTCAAGTAGAGCTAGACCTTGTCCTCTATACGAACTGCTCGGCTACTTGTAGTCTCGGTTTGTATATTCTTCCTATCGCTCCTATATAGCGGCTATCGCGGCTTAGGCCAACTCGGCTACCTCCTTAAGTCGTATAATAAAGGCTTTGCCTTAAGTAATTGGGGACCTCTCTATAGTCTGCAAATCGGCTACCCCTCTAGTTAGGCCGAGGAGGTCTACATCTAGCTAGGTCATGAAAATGGACTTAAGCTAATAGATATAGCGACCTAGTTATTGATGGCTAGCATTACTACGGGTAGCAGCCTGGCCTAGTCATCCTAGCGATATATTGTAAAGCAGTATAAGTAATGCTCTATAACCTGGTTTATACGCTCTATTACTCTATCGGTTTCAGGATAGTAGGTAGTCGATAGCCGCCGAGTGATCCTAAGTAGCTCGTAAATTCGTTTCTAGACTAGGCTTATAAACTAGAGGCCTCTATCCGAAACGATTCTAGAGGGAAGCCTATAGTAACAAATAAGGTAGTATAATAGTTGGTTGGCTACTACCTTAACTATGTAGAGGCTATTGCCTTGAAGATCACGCTCTTCGATAGCCGGTTGGTAATCACTATAATCGTATCTGCCTAGTTAGGGCTAGACGGGGGTAGGTCTATAATAAGTCTATTGATATTTCGCTCCAAATCCTCTCGGGGATAGGCAGCGGCTTTAGTAGCCCTCTATACTTCTCTCTCTAAACGGCGGTCCTTTTATATATATCGTAGTTGTATAGGAACTGCCGGATATCCTAGCTAAGGCCCAGCCAAGTAAACTTCCGGCTAATCAACGCCTTTATAAGGTCTCGCCTAGGGTGGCCTACGAGTATCGAATCGTAGGTTTCTTAGATAACTTAGGTATATAGAGGTTCGAAGTGAGGTAGCTAAATGCGATCCCTCTAATAGAGTCGATTTTTATTATCAACCAAGTATTCTAATATAGAAATAGGTAGGCCCTATTAGGAGGGGAACTGCCTTGCGCTATCCTTAACTATCTAGCGAATCAACTAGTACTAGTTGTTAGCCTATAGCGCTTGGTCCTATAAGCCCCTTAAAGGCTCTTCTATAAAGGGGTTAACTAGGGGGTCTAATTTGTCCGCTATATTATCTATCTCTCTATCTTAATCGCCGTTCTTAACGAAGTATATCTCGCTTGAACTATTACGATATCGCTAGGGGTCGAATTAGCGCTCGTCATCGTCTATCTAAAGGGAGATGCGGTTTCTTTCTTCGCTATTGCTAATATAAGGCCGGACTTAAGTTTAGTATACTAAGATATAGTTCCTCTAGGCCTTTAGTAGTTAGAAGTATCGCCTAGCAAGGCGCTTATCGAGCTCCGCTAGTATATCTTATTCTCTCCTCGAGAGGGCGTCTAGAACTATAGCTTCCTTCCTAGGCCGGTATTTCAGCCTAAGTTATACTAGGCGAGGGTCTCTACCTATCGAACTTGCCTCTTACTTAGCTATTGCTTCTTTTAGAAGTATTTAGGTTCTTATAGTCTATCTAGACCTCGAACGAGGGGACGCTCCGTAGCTCGGCATCCTACTACTCTAAATACTATATAATAGCTAAAAGCTCTTTATCGTAAATTAGTAGTTGCACTTAGCCGGGCTATTCCTCTTCAAGAAGAAAGCAACTAGGTATAGGACTCCCTCGTCGTCGTTACTAGGAGAGGGCACCCTAATAGTACCCTAATAAGTCTATTTCTACTACTATCTTTCGCTCTAGGTCCTATTACGCTAGGACTAGGGCTCTAATTAGGAGGGCCTTTAGCTATTAGAAGGCCTCCTCGTACTATAGTAACTAGATGAATGGATACCCTTCTTCGTTAGGCTATTAGGGGAATTGCTATATTAGAAACCTAGGGACAAAGTCGTAGTAGTAGTTGGCGAACCCTAGAAAGCTGCGGACCCCCTTAATAGTTTAGGGGCGTTCCTACAACTCTATAGCCTCAATCTTCTTAGGATTAGCCCGAATGCCCTTACTAGCTTCGATAATAAACCCTAGATATTTGACGCTCTTGACCTTAAACGTATTTATTAATGTCAACTTATAAGCCTATATCGAGGAGCCTTTTATAACTTTCTTGACTTTCTCCCTATAGTTAGAGAGGGAGCCGTCCAAGTAGATTAATATATCGTCGATATAAGCCGAATAGAACTCGTCTAGGTAGTCTTATAGTATATAGTTAATATACTATTAGAAAGTAGCTAGGGCGCCTATTAGGCTAAAGGGGTGACTAGCTATTCGAATAGCCTATACTATATAGAATGCTATTTTCTATTTCTCCTTCCTTGATTTGGATCTTATAGAAGGCGGCAATTATATCTAGCTTCGTAAACCACTTTGCCTTAGATAGGGACCTCAACGTCTTAGTAATTAAGGGAAGAGGGTACCGATCCTTCTATAATAATCTCGTTCAACCTATAGTAATTGATATAGAAATAGAGGCCGCCCCCTAGCTTCTTAACGAATAGTACTAGCGCTAAAGTAGGAGAGCTGCTCGCCTAGATGAAGTTCTTATCTAGGAGCTCTATAAAGGTCTTCTATAAGACGATTAATTCCTTATTACGATATGCTATATAGAGGTCCCTAGGGAGGGGTCTTATCCTAGCCGTTGGTGTCCTTTTCTAAGGGGATTTCGTGTCGATGCCTGCTCGATATAGTAGGAGTTAGTCGGCTTATATCTAGTCGAATAGGGAAGGAAGTCGTAGTAGTAGCTAGGCAGCTTCTCGCGAGGTCGCTATACTTTTTTAGGGCGAGGGCTTTCTCGATATCTATAAGGCTTGCTATAAAAATTTATACGCTCTCCTTCTAGTTAGAGGGGCGGTATCGTCTTGCCCTACGAACTAGGGCTCTAAAGATGCTCGCTATATATTATACTAGGAAGTTGACCCCCTTATTATAGCTCCGCTCCTTGACTACTAACCTAAAGAGCCTATATAGACTCATTTTCTTATAGGCATGACTTCTACTTATTCGGCCCTTATCTAGGGTCTTCTAAGGACAATATCCTCTACCTAGTTAATAACGTAAGAATACCCTCTTTTGCTTATAACTATCAAATCTAGAGCAAATACATTATATTAGTGATTGCTCCTCTAATGTAGTCTTAAGCTACTCGAGGTTGTAGGGGGTAATAGGAATATATAGGAGGCG